>JAZHYW010031224.1:0-12771 GCA_037355805.1 Ixodes ricinus | reverse complement strand
TTTTAAACGCAGCTCTTAGGCGCCGTTTCCGGCTGAGGGCGTCGCCGTCGGCGTCGCGTAACGCCTGCATAATGGGACGCGGACGTCACTGGCACGTCTCAGGATGATACGATGACGATGCGGATGCGATACGTCATCAGTGACGTCACGATGACGTTATCGCATCCGCTTCATCGTCCGATGACGTCATCGGCATCCGCATCGGCATCGTCATCATCGATGATTACGTCGTAAGTGACGTCACTCATGACGTCATCGCATCGTCATCGAGCATAACCCTTCCACCCCCACCCCTAGAGGTCATTTGAACCCCCCCCCCATTCTTCCTCCTCCTCCCAAGAGCTGCGCTCTAATTCGGCTTACAGTGTAACGGCTTTTTTTTCATTTTTTTGTACGATGGTAGCTTTCCAAAATGAGAAAAGAAAACGAGCCGCGTTTCGCCTAACTCGGCTCAAACGAGGCGATTATGTTCCGCCAATCTTTGTCATAGCCACGCGCAGGTGTTGGGAGAGCACAGGACAAGCGCTGAGTTCCCGACTTGTTAGGATTAGGCTATTACCGTCATAGCACATTTTGAGCACGAACCACTACCCAAAAGCTTGTAAGCTATTGAAAATGACGAGCCATAATCGAGCGCTCACTCAATCCTCGGGTCGAACATAAGAGCCGCAATCAAATATCGTCACTGTTCGACTATACAAACACTGCGACTTCCAGACTTTATAATCACGTTTTGGGAAGGAGCGACCAAAACAAAACGCTCGATTTCTGTTTGCGAAATATCACAACCAATCGTTTCTTGGTCAATTGCGCTGGGTGTGAGTATAGACCTTTCCATCCTTTTCACCCTGTTGAAACACTTTGAGTAACTGACCTGTGGTCGAATGTGAATCGTCTGATATACCACTCAGAGAGCGACAGCGAAGGCTCAGATGGCGTTCTACAGCCCAGCAGACGAAGATGGTAACGCAGCAGGAGATTTCTTCGCCGAGGTTTTTGGAGCGCCACTGGTGCGGGAGTTAGTGTAAAGTAAAACACATTGCGCCTGAATATCGTGATTTTTTCTTTAAGCGCAAGCTTGTAGTAAATGGTCATATAGTCTAAATATATGTTAAAGGATACATAAGAAAAGAAAAAGATCTTTTTTTTTAACAGCCTGGTTAGGGAAAGAAACACGCTACTGTGTTCTCGTTTTCCTAATTTCTTAATAATTCTTGGCGATTTTAATTTTCCGAGCATTTCTGTTGGTCAACTCAATCAAGTTAGGATGGCTATAGTGAATCGTTATACTTTATCCACTTCTTCTCTCTGACTTTTCTGGTTCAGCTAATTACTCATCCTCCACACGGCGGTCGGTCATATCAGCTAATATTCTAGACCTCGTATTTACCAACAACCCTGATATATTTTCTGAAATTACTCATCTTGACGGGCTTTCTTGACCACGACGTCCTTACTGGAAAAACGGATTTTCCTAACAAGCGCAAAACTACCAAATGTACAACAAGGTGCTGTTTGCAGGTGATTTCGATAGCATTAATAATAATCGTCATTCTCAAATATATTTTTAAAGGGTATTTATCCTTGTCCGTGGAAGATAATTGGCTCATGTTTAGAAATGTATCTGCCAATTTAATCAACAGGTTCATTCCTCTTTATCACCATCAAAAACTGTAAACACCGCTCCGTGGTTTAACTAACAGCTTCACGCTCTCAATAACAAAAGAAGAGACTTTACCGCCACGCCAATAAAACAGACTTTTCAGTTTCTGGCATGCTTATAAAATGATGCGATAAGGAATATTTAGCTATCACTATAATTTGTTCAGCTTTCGTCATTTCTTCAAATATGATTTATCATCTAAAGCACGAAGAACTCCCCAAATTTTATGTCATTAATCCCTCGTAATATATCCTGATATCGTTCTTACTGCCAGTAATAATAATGTCATTCCCATGGTTCAGCAAAGTACAGGTTTTAACGACGTATTCATCAGTATTCACGTGAAGACATCTCGCCGTCGCCCGAAAGTTAACCTCATTCCTGATATCAGCATGCCAGAAATAATAATAACCGAAGCGGCATATACTCCTTACTGGGGCCAAACTCAAAATTTCTACTGCTTCTGATCATGTCGGCTTTAATAAGAAGATACCAAAGAATATATATCAATAGGATTCTGTCCCATACTGTCATCTTTTTTCAGACAAATGTTTTTATCATTAGGTTGCATCCCACATGACTGGCGAATCGCAAAAGTAATTCCTCATCTTCAAGTCTGGTGAACGCTCATCGCCATTAAACTATCGTCCCATCTCGTTAACCAGTACCATTTGTAAACTTTCTTTGTTGATATAATACACACACAAGTAATTAACTACCTGGAGGATCATAACATCATACATAAATATCAGCATGGTTTTCGCCGAGGATACTCATGCGACGCAGCTCGCCGGCTTCATTCATGATATACGATTCAGTTCGACGGTGATCCAGGCCGATGCTGTTTTCCTCGACTTTTCTAAAGCTTTTGACCGCGCGTCCCTCATCACTGGCTTCTAACCAGTTCTGGTCAGAGGTTTGCCATTCACCTCTAACATTTTGGCATGGGCAAAAGATTTCTTTGTCTAGAAAACAGTTCGCGTCCGCTAACAATTAACTCTTCCTTCAAACCAGTAACTCAAGGGTCCTACAGGGTAGCGTACTAGGTCCACTACTGTTTCAGTCTACATTAATGACTTGCCATCCTGTGTCTCATCCCAACAGAATTTTGTTGACGATTGTGTAATTTAACAATAATTTCTTCGTCAATGACCAGAAAGCTTTGCAAACTGATCTAAATGCCATTAATGCATGGTGCTCTTCCTGGCTAATGACCCCAAATTGCTCTAAAACAAAGTCTATGTCTTTTACTAAACACGTACCTGCATCTTGAATACTCATGTGTTAAATAATATTACCGTTGACCTGTTCTACCAGTAATGCGCATTCTAGAATTCATTGGTAACCTGATCTGTCATGGCACTACCATATAAATGCTTCACCTGGCGGTTGCGAACGTTTTTTCGATTGCTAACTTAGAAATGAGGCTCCTCCTAATATACGCAAACTTGTCACACTAATACGTCCGAAATTAGAATATGTATCAGCCATTTGGGATCCTGAACATGCTTACGTCATAAACGCATTTCGAATCACCGCAAAATCGTGCCGCTCGTCAAGGTTTTTCAGATTGATTCACGTCATTCCAGCGTCACAGCACTAAAACGCCGAGCAGAGCTACCTGCATCACTTCCATCGTCGCAAACTTTCACGCCTATCACTTTTCCATAAATTTTAATGCATCGACGCGTTTACCAGCGTAGGATTTTCGACACCTATTATTATTTTTTCCACGCCGCGATCAATTTCCAAGAAAGTTTAAACGCGTAACCTGTAAGTCATCTGCTTTTTCCTGGTCATTCATTCCATGTACCACAACTGATTGGAATCTACCACTGTAATATTTGCCCCAGAAAAGACATCACCAGTTTCAACAAGCCAAATCAAAATACTGATGCCATCTAACTCGCTGTATTACATTGTTGTTTCTTTTTCCTGGAAAGTGCAGAGGAAATATGCACTATTTTTGTTTTTACCATGACTCAACTTTATTGCAGACGAGTGAATGTATGTTTTTTTATTCGTTTTTGAATGTATCCTTTATTTCTCTTTTATTATTAGGTGTATTGATTGTCTACTAGTTCCTGATGAAACGATTTTGCAAATTTTATAATACTCTCTCACGAGGGCCTTTAGGGTAATATGAATAAATAAATAAATAAATAAAACGAATTTACAAACGAAAAATAAATTTAGAGCTAAGATTGACGGCGCTATCCGAACTTGTAGCTGGCGGCGTCACGGGCGCCGCGGAAAAGTGGCCCATATTTATCACGTGACTGGCCCCTATTTTATGTCACGTGGTACTTGCGCTCTTCTTCGAGAAGCTTCCTATGGTCCTGAAAGCTTACTTATTCATCTTCGTTTGAAGAGCACAATGGAACAACAAAGATTAATAAGTAACTTTATAGAGTCCAAACTAGGCTTTTGAAAAAGCGCAAGCAGACGTGATAGGACCTGTGCGCCGGTCAGATGACGATGGCGGTTCGGCGCCCCGAAGCTGAACGCAGGACTTGAGCGGCGGCGGTATGGCATGGCGGGAGAAACGCGTTGAAGCGGCGGCGCGGAACGCTCAGCGTAGACGGCGGCATATGCGCGATTGCGCAGGTCTACCACGTGAATAGCGCGCACCCTGCCGTAGCGCCGAACTCACAAATTCGTTTTGCGCAGCAAATATGGCTCACTAAAAAAAGTTTCTTTCTTCTTTGCAAATTCGTTTTTTATAACATACTTTTTTCCATCTAAATCATTTTAAAAAAATGCTGCCTATCTTGCATGTGTTCTTTCAGAGTCTGTCTACCGGAACACGTGAGCCTGCTATAACGTGCCCGTGCTTAGGTTGAAAGAGTAGCGCGCTGCTATCGAGTTCATCAATGTTGTTTGGAAGTTAAGAATTACGTTAGACGAATATATTTACAATTACACTAATAATCCCAATATTATATAACAAATCTTAGGAATATCGAAAGTGTTTGTGCCGTATACACGGAAGGCAAGCACTTTTAGAACTTGCAGGAGGTGAAGAACGTTATGATTTGCTTAGGATTGAACAGGCATTTTTTCCTTCAAATACCTGCTACACCGGTGATTTAATGAGTGGTCGCATTCGTAAAATAATGAAAGGTTACTTAATCTCCTCATTAATACTCGCTCACCACGACACAAAGAACAACTGGCCCTTCTTTTTATTTATTTGCCAAAAATATGAGAAAAATAATTTGTACCGCACACCATTAGAAAGCGCATTGCAATACACTATATGCAAACATCATGCTGTAATCAGCGTGGTTGAGCTACACATGTTAATCAACCGATGAACGAGCAAAGAAAATATCTTCTTACCCATGCTAGAAAATGCATCATTTTCTCCTGAAAAAAATGAAAAATAAACTGTAGGAAAATATGTAAATCCACTTTCGCCTCTTTTTTTTTGGCAACAAACTTAGTAGTGCCATGTATCTGGTAGCCCAGGAGCGTTTCCGGTTTACGTATATTTGCTAACTTGTTTATTGATCATTATTTTATCATAAGCGAATGAAGTCGGATAGTGCTATACGCGGCTATTTAAAGAAGACAGTGTGTATATTTGATCTCGCAAATCCCACGAAACCCTTCGTATTGTTAAAGACCGGAAGAGCTTGGTGGCTGTTTGGACACTGGCGCCACCATATTTTAATTTAGGCGAGAAATAGCAAATAGAAGGAGCGGACGCTTAGAGACTGCGTAATCCTATATTCAGTTTCACATTGAGTCCGACCGACACTGACGCTGATTCGATGAATTAATTCAGGCAGAGCCAAAATAGCATCGTCAATGCGCTCGCTCTCCTCTTCTTGGGTATGCTGTAACCTGCTAAATCAATTGTGCACTCAAGAAAATCTCAGGATCTCAGCGCATTCCTTACGCGTGATTGGCTAAGTGGATGGTAGCAAACTCACAAGACTGATGAGCGCGCTGAGAATGCAGTTTTAGAGCCACTTGATTGGGTCAATCGGAGGAGAGCGTATGCTGCCGTCGGACTTTTAGACAGAGTGAAGTGAGAAAGCAACGAAAACATCCACTATTCATTTAAGACGAATGCATAAATCATAGTACCATAACTTTAACACTACAAGAGCGGCGTCTTTTTAAAAATTTTCGTCGGTGAGTTGGTTCCATCGCTGCGAGCTATGTAGGAGACTTAATCTCTATGATCTAGGAAACATAGGTGCATACATTTTCAAGGGGTAATATTAAGGCGAAAGCCTTATATGCCCATTACAGAAAATGATGGTGTCGGCGTTGTGCCCGAAATATGGCACTAAAAATGCCTCTTCAAGCACGCGCAGCTCCAGTTCAAAGCCGACGCACGCTCAGACATAAAACACCGAGTAAATCTCAGCAACGCAAATGCTTCGTCAGGGAAACTGAAGAGTGCGCCGCGCCTGCGCAATTAAAGATCGTTGATGTCACCACCGGAGCGCCGTGTACACAAGAAAGACGTGGCGCGCTGCATCCGGCTCGTCACTTTCGACGCTTCGGACTTCATTTGTGCTCGTTGTGTGCTTCGTGCGATGGACCCTGAGGCGACCACGTCTGCATCTACGGCCTCGACATCGGCAGCAGCGTCCACTACTAAACTCTGAGAAAAAAGATGGTCTCAAAGGACTAACAGCAGCGTTTGGTCCTCTGTAACTCCCATTTGCTCTCCGAAGAGACCATCTGGTTCGAGCTAGGTACCGTGCGCAAATGCTGAGGACTAACTGCACTCGACCGGGACTAACAGAGGGGCGCGAGTGAGCAAAAGCAGCCGCGGAGCAAAGGCAGCGAGAGGCGCACGTGACAAACAGTGCGGGAGCAAAAGACGCACGGACAAGATGGCGGCGTCAGCTGCATCGCCGATATCCAGCGTTAGCGAAGCACTTACTGTTTCGGAACGCACGGGGAGGTATCCACAGACAATCGCAGCATCAAAAAATTGCAGAAGGGGCCATGTGTAAGTGGTTAGAGCTCACTTCATAACGATCATGGCCTCTGTTCCAGCACATCGTGGAAGCCAGCGCTAGCTCGTGCGCAGTCATTGTTGATGCAATGGCCATGCGGCTATTGACCGTTGTCCTGGCGTCTTTCCCCTTTGCATGCTTCGAAACGTGCTTTGAAACCGTTTATACTTTGTTTTTGGTATAACTGGGATGAAAATAGCCACGTCGAACGTTTTAAAAACGTTTCCAAAACAAAAAAAAGGTTCATTATGTTTTGCTTTTCTTTTTGTATTCTGTAGAACCTGTGTTGTTGTTGCTTTTTTTCGCAAGACACGATGCGGTTGCCACGGAGACGTGCGTTTGCAAAGCAAGGCAGTCTACGCGGGAAGGCGATAACATAGCTGCTGGGAGTCTATTGGGACGCTGTCCTGTAGACTGTCACAAATAATTACCGTGTGTACCGTTACTTCTTAGTCATGAGATACACTCGTTGGAAAGTTTAGCAAAGATATTGGAGAACAATATTGGTGCGAAAGCAGCACCATATTTGTAAAATCGCTTACGGTTGAGATGGTCGCTGACCAAACGACTTCTTTCATTTGATCAGTATAAAAGGCGCATGGGTAGCCTTTGGGGTTCGCGATTAAGTTGAGGGTGTGACAATAAAGAAAAAAATTGAATTAGTGTGTGATCGTGTGTGTGTTGTGCGCATGCCTTCTGTGTTCGACTTTCTTGTCTATGCTAAAATGTATAATACGTGTGCAAGAATACGTGTGAAAATGTGGAAATAAGCGTTGTGCATATGGGAATTTAATGAGTGTGGAAAATATCTAAAATAGCGATAACATAACTTTTTTACCAGTTTTGAATTTTGACGTTGATTAGCGCCACTCTAAATGTCCTAAGTGCGCAATTTAGTAATCAATGAGGTAAGGGCACAACATTTAGTTCCAGTGGCCTAAATGCAAGGGTGCAGAAGTTAGTCCTGGGGTTCAACTTTGGGGGACCAACGGTAGGGGAGCAAACGTTGCTCCCGTTACCGTTGCTCCCTAGGGAGCAACGGTTGTGTCAGCGTATTTGTGCCCTTTGGGAGACAAGCCACGCTCCCGTTTTCTTAGAGTGTACTGCGGCTAACGAATACAACACCGGAAGACACAATTTACTCGGTTCATCTATTTCAAAACGACGCGCGTAATGCAAGTGTTCATATTTATATTTTAAGTGCGCTGATGTTCGCTTATATTGCAACTGCAATAAGCAAAATCATTTTTTTTTACGAAAACGCTAGACGTTTGCGGGCCGACATTTTTGACAGAACTTTAAAACTTTGGGGTTCTTTGTTGCCACAATTTACTTATTCATCTCGAATCTCTCTCGCAGAAGAACGCGACACGCGAGAAAGAATATACTTCTAGACTTCGTTACACTTAAGACAAGACGCAGCGAAGGTAGCGCGCGAACACGTGGCTGCAAGAACATCCGAGCACAAGCGAGGAGCACGCCCGCCGTTGCAGCAGGTCAAACTACAAGCTCGCGCTCGATTGCTTTCTTTGCTCGGGCGACAAGGCTTCGAGGTTCTGGCGGGCGCCATTTCCAGCGTTCGAGCGTGCAGAGATGCGCGCGATTCGCCTGCTTTCCGAGCTGCAAACACGTCGTGCTGGAATGCCTGAGTACAAGGTTCTGGATGTGTCCCTGTTGTCCTGCGCATTGACCGCACCCCCTTCCTCCTTTCTGCTCACCTGTGTGACGTGACCCGAGGGCGAGGAGGGCATCAGCCGCGCGCAACTGTTGCGCCTGCAAACACTGGAGCCCCTTCATATTTCAAAGTTAGCGCAAGGTGCGTCGATGCACGAGGCACGTGCAACGTGCAGCCCTTGGGTAGAGAATGGCGGCACAGCGCAGCATGGAGCTAGATTTCAGACGCCATCAATTACGTAGAAGTGGCGCGCGGCACGTGCCTCGAGTATTTCTACAACAATGAATGGCGCCGCTTTTCCCAGAATAGAGGCGCTTTAGCTAACACTACACGCTGATCAGCATTAGCCTTCGAGATACGGAAGGCGGCGAGCGATGGCAGCCTCTTTTTTCTTTGTCTGCACGATGTCCGTTGTAGTCCGAGTTTCGTTGGTCCTACCAGTTTCAATCTGCCGCCTTATCCTGCGATTTTATTAGGTTGTCATTCAACAACATATTCAATGTACACCATGTCTATCAGTGTTAGAAAGGTACGTATGCGTATATCGTCAACAGGTGATTCTTTAAAAAAGTGAAATTTGTGCGGTTTGGTTGGGTTCGGCAAATGACAGGTTGTGCGTGGCATCGTTTTGAAACTTCGAGGAGCCCGTCCTTCTAGTTTTTACGTTTGCGTTGTTGTCCTTCTTTGACCGTGTCGAGATATATCTTGGTTTACAACATTCAAGTCCTCTATTATTATGATTAGTGCACTGCAACCTACTTGTTGGCTAAGATTGACCGTTCTTCTAACGCGTGCTATTCCAGATTTTCTATAGAATTATGCAGCGTCTATTCTCGCGGAAGCCCGGAGAATAATTCTCCCGGAAGTCTAGCATTATAGTCAAGAATTACGTCGGTTCTTTTGTGTTTTGCAATCTTCTCAGCTGTATAAAAGATTAGAGCGCCTCTTTACATTTAACAGATAGCTTGCAAGTTTGTACTTGTCTACGGAATAGGTTTTAATAAACTTCTAGGCGAATTGAAATACGACCTTTTGTTTATGTTTTCCTGCCCATTTTCAAGCACCTGCGCCAGAACATCGTTTCTACGGGTTTCGTCCATGTAATAAGTAGGTTTATCAGTTTTGGGACGTCTTAAATAAGTTCAAGATTACGAACCTTCCAAACGACACCCGTTTAGGACTAGCGAATAATTTGCCTGACTATTCGAAGGACGCGTTCAAATGTGTGGTCACGTGCCAGGTCGAACGAACTCCTGTATCAAACGGGAGGCCGTACCAAATCGGCAACGTATCAAACGGGTACCGTTTCAAACGGACTGTCTCTCAAACAGGTACCATTTCAAACGGGTACCCGCAATCCCAGAATCACGTTTGATCCGAACGGATCGACAAGTTTGCCACCCGTTTGCTTCCAACTGGTCCACCAGTTTGTCACCCGTTTAAATTTCATTTTTTCCCATAGGGTAAATATTTAAAATATATTTGACCGCATATGGTAATTCCTGTCGTTAACTTATATTCACCAGACGCCAAACTTGAGGTGATTGGACAGAGCGCATTCTCGGGATCAGTTTTTATATATGTTCATCCAGGAGAGGCAATCTTCATGGTACGCTATGTGCGTTTTGGAAGCGTTGTGGAAGCTTGCCGTCAACTCTTGCTCAGCAGTAGTGAGCTCAGGTATGGCCGCCAGTGAATACCACCGATACTTAGCTTCCATTTGACGTCAGTCACTGCCATGCCAGTATTTAGTGCGCCGAGAGCGATCCAGTTCGCCGTGTTAGTTTCGCACTACAAAGGTTGTCATTCGGAGAAACCAGTAAGTGTAAATACCCATCAGTACCCAGCAATGGCAGCCCTTGCAAGTTATGTAGACTAACTACAGTATACTAGAATACTTGGGTAGTGTTGGGACCGAGCGGCTTGGCAATGGGATCTCGTGAGGGTGCGTGTATTGACAGTTTGTGGTGGCGCTGTAGTCGAGTTACCCGGAAAAAATCGCGCAGCCCACCACGTTTGGCGGAAAATGCGTTTGGAGCCGACGACGCTATTGCTTTTTTTTTCACTTTGAGCGGTGCGCGCCTCGGTAAGCCAACCACGATTTCATAGTTCCGTGTGTTCGATCGAATTATGTTTTGAATCTTGCATTTTCTGATTTTGCGGATGGTGAACGCGAAAGTGTAGCGCCGAAATGCCGTCGGCGAAGCGGTGACAGAACTCTTGCTGCGCACCTGGTTACCAAACAGGCTACATCCGAGTGATATGCGTTATTACGGAGTCCCTTTTAGGCGTTTTACAGAACAGAGCCACAAGAGATCTTTGGGAAAAGAATCTGCAATGACGATCGGAACAAGCGCTGTCTGCGAGCTGCATTTCGAGAGGCAATGCCGAGTGTGCTGCCAAGTGTGCTCCAAGACCTGAGTGGTGACCTCCCGCAGGACGAGAGGAAGGAAGCGGAAGGCAAGTCCACCCGAGTCCATCATTGCAAAGCGTTCGGGGATCGCTCGGTGAACTGACCCGTGGTCACCAGTGGTGAAGAGCGAAGCTCCTGCCGTGATCCCACAAGGCATCGATCGCGACGCACTATACTTCGTTTCAGCTTGGGTCCAGACGCAGCCGATGCTACAAGCGCGAGCTCCGGGCTTCCAGCGTCCCTGCGAAGCACGCGCGCTCGTGCAATGCTAGCACTATTCAGGGCCACACGCTCGCGCTCGTAGCATCGGCTGCGTCTGGACCCAAGCTGAAACGAAGTATAGGCTCCCTGAATGTGCCAACCCTCTGCTGGGCTGTTCACAAGCTGCTTTTCTTCTTTCAATCTTCTGAAGCATTACTTGTTCAGCACACGTTGTCTCAGTGTTTGGACTTAAGTTCAATGTTAAAACGCTTGATAAAAATTGCCACTGCTTATAAGTCATTTATTTTGTTACGAGTGAACGTCGGGTGGTCCTCGGATGGTCGTGGCAGCCATGAATAAAGATAATGATTCTCATCTCTCCGCGACCGTCGCTTGGGTGGTTTGTCGCATAAATGAGCACAAGAATGAGTGACCAGTGAACCGAGCTGATTAAGGTCAAGAAGAAGACGGGCGGAAAAGAAGACACAGAAGTTAACCTTGGGTTTTTAAAAGGATACTAAAACAATCTCTTTCCACTTTAGAAAAAAAAGAAAAAAAAACCTGCTTCCGAGTTTTAGATTTTCTTACCAAATATCGAATGTTTGGCTTTTTTGCAACCAATGCACTGGGTATTTCATTTACAATGCTCACCATCCGACGAACCGAAAGTAGCAGCTAATTCTACGCTGAAACAACTTGCGATCCGTTTTTTTAAAGTCGCAATTGTTTTTATGTGAAGGTAGAGTAATGTAGCTTGTACCATCCAATATATTGAAGCATCATGTTGGTAACGGTGGTGCCGCAACGAAATCGATGCCACGGTACGACCTCTGGCAGGTCGTAGCTGTATCAGAAATCCTCTGTGCAGTCTACCAAAGCGGCACCTAAAATTCATATTTTCGCGCCTGCAGCCGAGCATGCGCACACCTTCTGGGTAACGCGCTGGTGTCGACACGTGTCGCGATCAATACCACGCGCCTCAGGCGAGCCGCTCCTTTCCCAACACTACCCAAGGATTCTAGTACACTGTAGACTAGTTAAAAAAAGTTAATTAGCAGATTTTTTATTCATTACCCTACTTACAATGATGATTGTCCCTTCATGTAATGCTCTCCGAGAATGATAAATATATGTCGAAAACGGCACGTATCTAACTCTAATTGCGTTTTCGTAAGAAGTACGTTCGAATTGAAACAACAACGCTGTATAATAACTAAAACCTCGAGTACGTTTGTATAAGCGACCAAGCTTACAATATTAATTCATTATTACATTCGAGATGAGACGGAACATATTTTAAAAAGACGATATCATTCGTGATAAATGGTGAATGAGGTCATAATTTCATCGTTAAAGTTCATAAAATAACCTAAGTTAGCACGATAGCCTTAACATTTCTTCGGAAAGAAAGAATGTTGCTTTGAATCCTGGAACAGCTTACCCATATTTGCCGTGTCACTCTTCGGGTGTGAAGCGGGATAGGAAGATAGCGTGGTGAGCTGCCAAATGAAGAGATAAGATAACAAGTTAGAGCGGAGAAATAATGCGAATAGCGAGAAAATATGCACGAGACGCTCTTAACGCGTCTATGCCCGCGGACCAGAATATTCCAGCTAAATGAAAGACAGTACATTACCTAACAGACAGGGCAAAACTGCGAACTGGAGCAACCAGACGGATCCCGAGATATTAGAGAAATGGAATATAGAGCGCGCGCGAGCGTGATGATAACGCCTATAAAAGAGCGCGCTCTTTCGTTTTTCTCTAATCAGACTGTGACATGCTCGAAGCTGCGAAGTTTACCTGAAGTGTTTACGAAAGAGCAATTAATTGTCGA
>JAZHYW010031221.1:0-20202 GCA_037355805.1 Ixodes ricinus | reverse complement strand
GGTATTGCTCATAATCTAACGCCGACGAAATCCAACGCGCGCCGGTGCAGACTCAACGTCTGTCGCCACGTTGTCGATAGGTCGAACGATGGTGTTTGCGTCCAGCGCAGACCATCGCCGGTCCAGCGCCCTGACGAACTGCCCCACTTTGCATACGCGTCTTCCGTGGCAACCGCATCGTCTCTACGGGTTATCTAAGATGGTAGTTTGTTACCCAGCTTCCAGAGGCACTGGTCAGTGTGGTTCGTCTTCATGTTGTCATGTCACGCTTCAAACAACCATTCGGGGTGTAGCGGTTAGCAGTTCAAAAACAAGCAAATGATGATAATCGAGTGCAAACCAGTATTTATTTTCTTCCCTAAATGCCACACAGCCGTAAAAAAGCCTGATAACTGTCGTGAAATTGCGCTGGCGACTTCCGGCGATTTCGCTGAAATGCTTCAATGAAATTCCATGCACTCGATATCCCCACAGGAAACTTTCTGACAGGGTGTCCGCTATCACTGCGCAGACTCTCACGCTGACTTAAAAAACGGACTGAAGAGCGGATTATTCTTAAATTATTGCAATGTACGCGTTCAGAAAAATGGCAACGGCACTTACAAAGCCTAGATAAACAATACAGGATTCAGTCCAATTGTCATCGCGTATCGCTATTATCGTTTGCGCGATGCACCATAATAGCAAGCCAGAAACAGTCAAAATGAGCAAAATTTCTGGCCGGCTAAATAGTTCAGAGAAACAGGACCGCCGTTCCCGTACATTCGACGATGCTTTTTCGATCGGGGAGACTGGCCGGTGAGTGCGACTGGCACGTTATTATAAATAGCAATACATTAGGTCATCCTAGTTCCCACTCAACCCCAACCTCCGGCGCGTCATCGACGCTTCCAGCTTTTGCCGGCACCCCGACACCACGGCCCACCACCGCCGGCTTGTTAGGTCGATAGGCCTATCGAGAATCGAGGTGGTAGCGCATCCTCGCCGCAGTCCACGTCGACGCACACAAATCGCCCAGTCAAGCGCGCACGAACGTCAAATACACACACCAACACGGGAACACGGCAACAGCACACGACACACGGTGCAAGAATGCGACAGGGTTCAGATCCCAGAAACCAGCATCTCGCACACTCTGACCGGCCCCAACGAATGAAACCCGCCAACCGGATTCCCGAATGAGGCAGGCCTGCGCGAGGGCTTCTGGGGATAGCCTGCGTCGGCGGCGCTGACGTCCAACGTTGAACGTAGAGCATGTCCAGGTCCGTCGCAGCTACGACGTTGGAGTATAGTCAGCGAGCTTGAACGAGCGCTTGCGCTCGTTGTAGTTACGACGGAGTATGAACAGCCTCTGACTTTACTTCCCTTGACAACATAGACGCTCCGAGTGCGGTGTACAATGGTGTCACGTGCGAATTCCTTTGAAGCTCTCAAATTATAAAAAAATCTGGAGAGTTTTTTTTTTTTTTTTTTTTTGGCGTTGCAGTCGTCGCATTGGAAAGTTGGGTTTGCCAGGTATGCTGTTTTCAAGCTGTTAAAAGAGTCACGAAAAATGGGCCGCTGGGAGCGGACCTCAGAGTTCTAAAGAGAGACCCGCTGAAACGGCGGGCGGTGAACGACAAAAACAGCCGCATTTTCATGATTTTCTTTTTCCGAAGTCCGGATCTTCTATTTTACGCCAGTATATCATTTTATTGTTTTTAGTTGTAAGAATTTGTGTTTTAAAGAAAGACGGTTCAGGCGGTGTAAAGCATGAAATAAAAATAATTGCATTTAAAGAACTAAAAAAAAACGGAAATGCCGACGCGCAAGAAAGATGATACAGACGCTGATTACCTGGCTTGAATTCTAAGTCTTGCCAGCCCTAGATGAACAAAACTTTGGTTGGTCCTTCTGTTTACATCATTGAAACAGTAAAAGCGCCGACTGAAAAACGTGACGAGTTAAGCATGTCCATTGGTCCAAGAAACATGCAGCGACGTGCACTGAGTGTGTTATACAGATGGTCTATGGAGGCTTCTTTCAGTTTTGGCTGTGTTTACATCGGACAGACGGGACGTTGTTTTAATGATAGGACGAGGAAGCCACAAGCACAGGCTCGCTGTACGTAACCACTGGGGGTGAAACGCGTTTGAAGAGCGTCTGGAGCGTTTAGCTATTTAAACTACGTCGTTACAGGTTACTCGTTGATCCATTACAAACCGAGTTTTGACAATTTCTTACCTGAATAGGTGTGACCATTAAAAGATGCGCAACAACATGTTAAGGCCAGCAAGAAGCAGGCACAAGCCTCTGCAGCTTCACGAAAACAAAAAGCAACCAGAAAAAGTGACTTACAAACATTTCTGAAATTTGCAGAAACATTGGGGTTCACATCCCAGACGAAAATAGAAGTGGACAAGAGTCGTGAACACACGGCGAATGAAGTAAAAAAGTTAGCAGAAGATGCAAAGATACAAAATTACCCAGAAAGACCTTCTTCATCGGCGAGGATCGCATCGGGGCGTCGGTATGAGCACTGAAAATTAGTGACGGGACGAATCACCGAGATTCGGATTCGGACAGATTCGGAAATTTCCGAACTTCCCGCGACGAATATTCGCATATCTGGAGATTCTTCAGATTCAGTCGCTGGTTGCAGATGGCAGCGTGAACATTGTCGTAAACCCCGCGAATGCGGTCCGTTACTTTTTCTTCTAGGTACCTGTTACTGCATATAACCAAATTTCGTCTTGTTTATTTCAACATATGGTATGTACTGTACTCTCATTCTAAACCATGGCACGCGCCCATGTCCAGCTGAGCTGATCGGTGTGGTTGACGTAGGCCTAACCAATGCACGGTTCAGGTTTCCTGTGCGTTTTCGGTGATCGGTAAAATGTCGCGAAATGCTACGTAATATACAGAATGCTGGCGCAACGCACACAATATATTCGGGCAAGGAAATGATCCGTCTCCTCTCTAGTAGCTGCGTATGTCTGTACCTCTAAAGGCGCGAGAGTGAGATGAATGTTGCCCGTCTCAACTTCGACCCGTACCGGCGGCGAAGAAAACGTCGCATTGTCGTTTCTTCGTTCTCGGCAGCAAGTTTTGTGTACGTGAACTTTATTTGATAAAGAAAGAAACACAGAGGTGTCCAACGCAACTTTATTGTTTGGAAACAAACACTAACTAAATTGGATATCATTAGCCAGAAAGGTACAAATGCAGTACAGGAGACTGTTATGGTACGGCGCAAGGAGTTTGATTGTTCTCATGTTCCGTAGGACACACGTTGAAGATAATCGAATCGAACGTACTCACTTCGTGTGGTGTGTGCAACTATAACCATAATTATACGCACGAAATGTGTCTGTACCAAACAGCACGTACGGCATCGATCTCTTTGAGGCGACGAAAACATGCACTTGTATTTCCACGTGCACCAAGTGCGCCTATTTCGGTCGCAATCCGGAACCGAAACCAATTTTCCCGCGATGACTAAGCTACCGCTCTCGACAAACATCCAAAATAATATAAACAAAGCGGAACATTTTATTTATTACTGTGATATTATATTACAATATTATTGTGTGCATTTTGTAGAGTTTAGTGAATTTAATATCACAAAAAGTTGAAGCACTCACCAATGTGATTCAGGCAACTATGGCAACGCTCCGAATCCTTTCCGAACTTTTCCGAATCGTTTGAGATTCGGCTAGTCTTCCGAATCTTTCCGAATCTTCAGATTCTTCTCCGAATGTCGATTCGGATAACGATTCGTCGCATCACTACTGAAAATTAGCAGTTCGTGCTCCGCCGTTGGTGTTGAGTCCACAACAACAACAAAGCCGAAGCAACACGACGAAACTATAAAATAAAAGAAAATGAACTTCACTTTTTCATCTCCAGCTTTTCGCTACACGTTTGTTTATTTGCTTTGGCGGCGTTGGTAGGAACTAAGAAGAAAACAGAGGAAAGGAATAACTGTTGTCCAGCCCACACTGCCCGGTAGTCAAGAGCGGCACGCTGCAGTCTGTTTCGTTGCAAGCAGTGTGTGACCTTTTTGCTTTCGCATTTTTTTCCGAGCGACTTTGAAAGGTTTGTTTACTCGTTTGGCCAGGCAGTTCAAAAGTACGTTCGAGTACTTGCTGACGTACATGTCGAGGCAATCCTGCACAGCGTGCCTACGTTTTGAGTGTCGATCAGCGGCCTCAAGTGCGTTTTCTGCTGAATGTCTTGTTCAGTGAAATCTATCAGTGTAATCTGTGTCGGAGGCACCGCTGATGTTACCAGCCAGGTGACGTGCTAGTTTAATGTGGTGTCATTTCCACATGTGAGTATTTCTTGTTTTTCAACAGATTGTCTTTCGAGGTGTTCCATGTTTCTGATAGGAAGCATGATAACAGATCTGATCTAG
Organism: Ixodes ricinus; assembly: GCA_037355805.1. NCBI lineage: Eukaryota > Metazoa > Arthropoda > Arachnida > Ixodida > Ixodidae > Ixodes > Ixodes ricinus. The sequence goes on along the minus strand of JAZHYW010031221.1, from coordinate 15,803 downwards.
CGCACTCCCGACTACGTAGGACTGGGTGTTCAATAGCGCATCTTGTCTATTGTCCGTGAAGTTTTTAGCGATCTCCGTGGAGTTGCCATAATCATCTGTTGAAGCGTCAGTGGCGATTTTGAAGCCAGACTTCGATAGCTCTTCGAGTTTAAGTTTAAGAAACTTAATTACTCACGTTTGTTCGAACTTCGGGAAGCGGGAGTAGCGATTTTCCACCACATCACAAATACTTGTTGTTGGAGTGGTAAGCAGCACATGGCATGCCTGCCATCTCCGTCAGGCGCTGGTGTGCCCGAAGGCGGCCGGTTGATCAACGAACGATGACCCATAGCTGATGTGACCGCGTATCAAATAAAATCCGAATAGAAATGTATAACGAGCTTACACTTTTTAATATATTTATCATGTATCAAAAAGTACATATGAAGATTTCGGATCAGAAACTCCAAAGAAGGCGAATATAGGAGGTTATCACAGACGACAGTGGAAAAACAAGAAAGAACAACAACAATAACAACAAAGCAAAGTTGCAGATGTACCGGGCATAAAGCAGCAAACGAACCAGTGGTAGTAAGCGACGAAGCGAAGGAAAGAAAGTAAGAACTAAGTCAAACAAGGCAAAGCAAAATACGCGATGTTCGAACGTTAAGTAAGCACTAGAAAGAAAAAAGCAAACAAAACCGTAAACGCAGGAGGAAGAGAGACCGGCGGCGGCGTAGCGGCCTCAAACATAAAAAGAAAGACTGAAAATGGAAGGAGGTGCACGACTGTCCAACGAATGTTTTTTTTTCTAACACCGTTTTTAGTAGTTTCAGTAATAGCGTCATATTTGCATGTGCACAATCGACTTTTTCCAAAGTGTATATAAACATCGCAGTAACGTGGTTCGAAATTGCCCTTTGCTTCTTCACCCGGAGACGATCGGGATTAGTCAGCATGCGTACTCGACGAGAAATTGAAATTGTAACAACAAAACAAATTGATTGATACGAACAGTAATGTTGAAACGTAGCTATGTTCTGAATCTTTGACGTGGCGCTTTTTCAAGAAACAGGCCGAAGGTACATTTGTGTTTTCACTGGCCTGCGGAAGTTCTCACAGAATGTTTCTTCATGAGTCCCCTTGAAAATTGCACCCTAAAGTTGTAACATCTTTCTATGCAAAGAAAATGTCCTTCACTCTGGAGGTGGCACCTATCATTTAACATTTAAAGCAACGAATACCCTTGGAAAAATTTTTATTGGTGACCTCTCACGCAGATAGGCAAAACCAATGCGTTGTAGATGATGAAATTAAAAAGCGCGAAAGACAAGGACAAGAGAGAGACTACACAGGACAAGCGCTTCTGTGGTCTCTCTTGTCCTTGTATTTCGGGCTTTTAATTTTCGTAATGTTCTAACCAACTAGGCCAACAACTCAATTTGCTACGTTGTGGAGAATTCGTCTGCTAGCGGAGACACTGAGCCACTAGGGGCGCTGCAATGGACCTTTTCCGAGAGCGTTCTGCGCACGCGCGAGCGCCCGATGCCAAGCGGCGGAAGTCGGCACCAAAATCGAGGAAATTCGGGAAGTTGAGGCCAAGTAGATCGCAGCAGTAAACGTAACGGAATCTTGACACGATACCGGGACGGCACCAGTGCGGCAAGGGCTGCCATCGAACTGGGTAACCGAGCGAAGAGACCTACCCGCGCTACCGAGACGCTGGGGCAGAAGCTGCGCTGCCAGTCGCTTCGTTCTCCGAGCAGCAGGGCGTGCCCAACGCGCCGGCAACAAGTGGGGCATCCAGGAGGACGTCCACTTAAAAACGTCAGTGTAATTCTTTCCGTCGGCTTTTTTGCGCAACACACACCATATGTACGCAAATTACGCTTTCTACTGCACGATCCACAGCCCCCGCCTGAATTTCTCCCGATTTGCCAGTGCACACTCTCCGCTGCTTGGCCGGAATCGGCGCTCGCGCGTGCGCAGAACGCTCGGAAAGGTCCATTGCAGCATACATATAATTGTGTTACGCAAAAAAAGAAAGCGGACGGAAAGAATAACACGACGTTTAAGTGGACGCCACGGATGCCCCACTTGACGGCGCGTTGGGCACGCCCCGCTGCTCAGAGAACGAAGAAACTGGTAGCGTAGCTCCCATTATCGATTGGTAGCGTAAGGTGGGTCCCTTCCTCGATATTTATAGTTCGTGAGCAGCCACCGCCTGGTGCCGTCGGTATGAGAAAAGGTCCATTACTTTTCGCCTGGCGCTCCGCGGGAATTGCAGTAAGGCTTACATGGTATTTGGTCTCTGGTGCCCACGATATCCGACGACGTCTGCACAACTGCGCAATGAGTCTGCGCACAAATGTGAACGGAACTCCAAGAGGCTATTTGTGTTGGTATTTGTTTATTTTGGTCCCCACAACGGCCTAAGCCTCGCACATTGATGCACGTTTAGTAACAACTCAGATTAAATATAAATGCACACAAGACAGGTTTTATCGTTTCGCATCGTCTTCGAAAAACGCTGTTGAAAGAAGCAAAAAGAATTGAAGAAGTAAGTGCAAAAACATTGCTTCGGCATAGCAAGCACACTCCTTTAAAATGCGGTAAGTTATAATCAAAGTCTCAATGTCATTCCGATTCCAAATGATTGCAACAGTTTTGCAGTGACGTGATATCAGTATGACAAGCCAGCGCGAAATCTGCGATTGCAGCGAACATTTCTGCCGGGTAGCAATGCAGTTAATATATGAGACCAGAAACCTAAATATCGTAATAGGAATGTGTATGCATTTAAACGAGAATTCAAGGTCCCACGAACACCGTGTTGAAGCAAGCGCTCGTAATTTGCAAATTGCTTTAAAAAGTTTGTCGCAGGACCTATATAAGTCGTGGGGAGGGAGATCTGCAACGATAAATTCTGGTAATATATTTTACGTACATGTTTCACATTTTTGGAAGCTATTCCAAATTGCATAGCAGAGGTCATGTTTTGGAAGAACTATGGTTGAATAAATAACGAAGAAGAGGGTAACATTCGAGAAAGACTTGCTAACACTTAAAACTGCACCGAGTAGAAAACGTGTGCTCACAACGCATGACGCTCTGCGAGTCAAACTTAAGTTTATAATTAAGCATCACTTCGTAAGACTCTTGCAATTTTAGCGCAAATAATCAACGAATCTTCTAAGTGATACGCAAATGGGTTAGATTAGCCTTTCGCGTGAAATGTATTACATTTGTTTTCCGAGTGCTAAGGTCAAGCCCATTGTCCTTACACCATTGACAGAGGACATTGGAATCTTCCTGCAGTAGAACAATTATTTAATGTCGAAGTATTTTTATAGTTCTAGAGATCATCTGCAAACTGTAAGAAACTCGAATGACGAAAGACGTTTAGGATATTTGTTAGAAATATATTAAAAAGGTCCAAGATTGAAACCCTGGAGTACGCTTATATGATACAGAAAGCAAATATACTGTACATTTGCGTATCCGACACAGTTTCTTCTTGCCGTAGGAAAGCTTTTGAATTAAAAAACAAAAGTAATCACTGAGACCAAACAAAAAAAGTTTGCGCCTTGCTGAAATCAAAACACTGCGTCAGTTTTCTGTCAAGAACAGACTTAAGGGACAACATCATTTAAGAAATACAAAAAAAAAGATTTGTTTTAAAAGACCAGCTGCTCATGAAACCATGCTGTTCTTCGGCTGTTCCGTGTTTAAAACAATATGTCAAATGCTTATGGGGAATTTTTTCGAAAACATCAAAATGTAGAGAGCAGTGATATTGGTCTACACTTTATAATATTAGATGAGGTGCCTGATTTTGGATGAGGGATAACCAAGCCCTTAATCTATGAGGACGGAAAAACAGTTTGCTTCAGCGACGCAAAAGTTATGTTATGTAGAAAGGAAGTTAGCATATCGACACACCCCTTAACCATTAAATTCGGTATCCCATGGAGGACACATGATTTTTTAGACGGGAGCTGATGAATTGCCCATAGAACGTCGGCAAGGCTAGTTGCCGAATATGGTTATGAACAAGCTGAAAAATGTGTGCGTTTTCAATGATTACCGACGAATAGGTTGAGAAAAAGAACTTGGCGAATTGATCGCACAGCGTATCTGGGTTAGAAAAAAATTCTGTCAAGTCTATCATGAGTGATGCAGGATTCGGCATATCTCGAGTTTGCATTTTTACCAAGCGCCAAGAACCCTGGAGCGCTTAGAAAGTCTTCCTGCGACATGTCTACAATTAGACTCTTTGTTAGCGTTTGTATGGTTTTTTTAACCATAGCTCTGCATATTCTAAACATGGCATACATTTCAATACCGTTAGTCGTGCGGTAAAGACGTAATAAATTTAAATTTTTTTATGCGCATTAAGCGTTTAATTTTTTTAATAGAGCCAAGGGGATATCTGCATTGCGATGACCAGCATATGCATGCTGGCTCATCGCAATATTAGTCAAGTCAATGACCACCTCCTCAACCGAATTGAAGCAAAGAACGTTCTCCCGCGTATATGCAGCAAACAATAGATACAAATCAAGATATGGAGCCGTATGCGTAATCAAACCAATAAACGTTTTTTTTTTTTCACGGATGTGACTAGCGTTTTGAAAGAAAATGGAACATGTCATATATAGGCGTTAACGACTGGATTGTTCATTATCGCAATATTGTAAGTTCCAAAAGTCAAAATAACGGCAAGGGCGTTTTCACAATCAATTTGAGGAACCTCGCCGCGTTAAAATAGTTGTAGAAAAAAAAACACAATAAGTGCTCATGTCCTTTTTCAACAGCTGGACGTTCAGTCGTCCTAAAGCAATCAGGTACCAGTTAGATTACAGTTACCGGCAATGATCACATTAAAGTTAACGGCATTAAGATTTTCCGATAAAACTCTAAAACGTGCCAAAATTCCTTGGGATTCAGAGACGGGGTGATAATTTCCTATTGTAATACATTTGGGTTCTGTCTTTTTTTATTTCAAGCCAAACACATTTCTCATAACCTTCGAGATCCAAGCGGCGAAGTGCCGTAATGTTGTTGCGTAGGGCTGTAAGTATACCGCCAACGTATTTTCGTCCGGTAGCTCCGTAGTTGCGGTCACGGCGAAATATACAATTCTTGTCCGAAAAATATTCACAAGATGAGATATCACTTAGTAGCAAGTTCTCTTTAATACAGTACACATGGTAGTCTGAAAGCACAGCCCATTCAGAGAACGTACTGGCCTTAGTGCGGAAAACTCTTAGGTTTTGGTAATACAGGGTGAAACAAGGAGACGGCAGGTCTTTAAATCGAACCGGAAAATTCGGTTTCTTAATCTATCGCGCTACGATATTTGTGCAGCGTTGCCCACAGATGGTGCATTTTTTTGTGCAAAATTTGCAAAGAGCGAACTTACCTAAGGAAAAAGTAAAGAAAGAAAAGGCTTAGCTCCTATGGAAACGCTGCGACGCCACCGGTCTTCAAACAACACGGCGCCGTTTCGATCGGGAGACGAGAGATGGCGCAACGAACGCCGCCAACGAACGAGCATACGGCGCCGAGAGCCGGCACTTTAGCAGACGATCCTTTCTGACTCAAAAGCGGCTCGCGTTCCGCAGGCGGCGACAGTCGCAGAAACAAAAACAGGCGCTGTAACAACAAGGAACTGCAGTTCCTTGTCTGCTCAAGGCGCCGGCTCTCGGCGACGTCTGCTCGTTCGTTGGCGGCAGTTGGCGTCGCGACCGCTTGCGCCATCTCTTGTCTCCCGTGCGAAACGGCGCCGTGTTGTTTGCAGACCGGTGGCGTCGCTGCGTTTCCATATAAGCTAAGCCTTTTTCTTACTTTACTTTTTCCTCACGTAAGTTCGCTCTTTGCAAATTTTACAAAAAAAATGCGCCATCTGTGGGCAACGCTGCACAAAGTCGTAGCGCGATAGGTTAAGAAACCGAATTTTTCGGTCGATTTAAAGAGCCTGCCGTCTCCTTGTTTCACCCTGTAGATCGCTAAAGTGTCGGGCTTCTCGTGTGCCTGGACTTTGCCAGTTCGTCATTTCTTTTTAGTATACACCGAAACTAAAACAAATACACCCTCAGACCGCAATAATGGATCGTTGATAATAATGAACTTCTCGGCACTCGCTCACTCGTGAAAAGAGGAGTATGACGTGACGCTTACGCTTAAGGCTTGTACACACGAGCGTATTATCTTTCACCACGTCGGCCACAAACTGCTCGATGGCTTCTGTGGTTGTATCCGGGTTCATTCTTTGTTACGAACAATGCTTTCTTCGCAGAACCCCGAGGAATCGTTCCCCGGGTCCTACTGACAAAGGCGACACTGAGTACCGTGCACAGTGTCGCCGATTTGCTGACACCACCCCGCATATCGGCCTTCCGCCGGTGTCGAACTTCATTCGAGCCGCCTTCGGGCTGAGCGCGTCCGACACAACTTGGACTGACGTTATTCAGTTCCCTAGAGGTGCAGGGGTAACAGAAATGGATTGTCTTGAATGTCTGTGGGCCTCGCCGTTCGCCGTTGGCTTCTTGACATCCTTGGGATGAACAGATGAGGCTTCATCACTCGCTTTCTTCGTTTCATTTTTAGCCACACACGCATGGCCTGGCCAAGATTGTTGAATGGTCAACAATGTGAGGAGCGATTTCACAAGGTTTATGTTCATGAAGTGTAAGCGCTTTATGACCAACGAAATAGTCCTTTTTACTTCCGGCCTCACTCCAGCGTTTTCGAGCTTGAGGGACGTCACTGCAGCTTCCAACTGGTCAACTTTCGAAAGCAGCGCTGTCAGAGTAATATCCCACTTAGTATGGGGTTCATCTGAATCCATGACAGTGGGCGTAGTCGAGGAGGACGATAGCACTTTTTCGCTGGAGAAGCCTGCCTCAGAGCGGGGAAGCCTAGTACGGTAAGTTCATTTGTAGGTGCTGGCACCATCACGAAAAGGGACGTCGTTTTCTTTAGAACGAATGTTCAATAATTTTGTGTGAAGGATAAAATCGCACTCACCGCAGCACGTGATAGAAGTTTGTCGCTACGAGTTAGGCAGAGTGCACTCAGCGCACAAACCCATTTTTTTTCTGTTGGGGCAAGCGGAATATCACAAACGGGTAGAGGACGACGGTGGCTGAAACAGGGAGACCACGGTAACGGCGGGACGGCCGGGACGATCCTAAGACTAAGAAGCTCTCCGCGCAGACGCGTTACGCCAATCACGTGGACACCACTGAGCGCGAGGGAAGACGCTGCTGACGGCACCTGTTACGGTCTCCCAGAACAGTAGAAATTACAGGAAGATTGAGTGGGTGATTCTAAAGAATGTGTTAGCATGACCATGGGGAAACTCCGCAGACGTCCCCCTTTACGAATTGTGAACACTGAACCGATTCACTTTACTGCTTTGGCTTTCTCTTTTGACTTTTCTTTTGCCTCCTCTTTTCTTTGCTGTCTATTTTTTGGCCTCGTTACAGGTTCAGTGTTAGCTCTTTCCAAAGACAGACGTATGTGGCGTTTTTCAAGGTTCATGCCAGCGTATTCCCTAAGAATCCACCAATGGATCTTCCTGTAACTTTTCTTACTCTTCCTGTCAGAGTACGTCGATGCCTCTGCAACGGCCATCTATATCACTCGTGGAAAAAATCACATTCATAACCATCGTGGAAGGGACTGCATCTATAACACTCGTGGGGGAACGGCATTTATTGTCATAACTACACACGCACACATCACAGTCCGCACACCGCTGATACGGAAAACCAGAGCGATGAACAACCGGCGACGGCAGGCCGGCAACAGAACACGCCCGCATTCCACCGCGTATCGGCCCGTCCTCCTCTCTGGCTCCATGACAGCTGTGCGACATTGGACAAAATCGAAAGAGCTCGTTTTGACGATAACCAGGCGGTGTCTGTAAGCGCGTCAGTGCCGGGGAGAGAGGAAGAGGTTCATGCTTGCTAAGGTCAGCGCTTCGGACTAACGAGGGTGTCGCACGCGTCCCCCTCTCCCGTCATCCTCCCCCCCCCTTCCCGGCGCTGAAAAACGAAAGACACCGTCAGGTTTTCGTTGAAACGAACGTTGTAATGCTAATGCATTAAAACAATTTAAAATATTTATTGTTAATGACATATGCTCAATGTTGGCCAATCAAACAACAGAGCCTTGACTGAGCTGCTGCTTGAGCCTCAATTCGCCGGTTACGTCATCAGCCGATTTCGGTAATTTGGCTCGTTTCAAAGTTTGCCGGGCCGTATAAGAAACCTTTAGACAAAGCTAGGTCGTAATATTTGTCGTGCGGTCTTCCACGGTGATATTAAAAAAAGACTGCATTGTTTATTTGTTTATTTTTTTGTGTTTTTTTACAAAACAAATGATGCGTAGTTGCCTTTAAACATACATTTAGCAAAACCGTCAAAAAAGCTTCGCTTAGATGAAAATCTCACCGAAACAAACAATACCACGTAGGATGGTTATGATCAGTCAGCGATTTGTCAGTTCATGCAAAGGGCAGTGCACATACCCAAGCGTCCACGTTCGCTTTATTGGTCATTGGCTCGCATATTTCCGTCCATCTTTTCTCCCGGAACCGCCCGAGGAATGTTGTCTGTTAAAATCGGCGTGCAGTGGCATTCACTGACATGTACTGAGCAATGCACCATCTCGCAGAACGTGAAATAGACTGTTACTGCACACTGAATCTAACAGAGACAAAATTTCTCAGGCGGTTCCAGGAGGAAAGGTAAAGGGAACTACACGTGGCAGTGACCATCAAACCGAAGCAGGACGCTTGGGTAAGTGCACCGCCCGAGTCGCTAACTTACAATGATAATATATATCTTAACTATTCGAATCAAGATTGTATCATTCTATGGTTTCCTAGATTAACTTTTTCAATGTCTCTTGAACTCAGGTATACATGTATTTTATATTATAATTATGTATTACATGTCTTTCACTGTCATTTCCTGCTTTAATTTTATGTATTATTTGTTCTTTTCAATCTTTTTTATTCAGTCTTCTTCTTCTTTTAATCACTACTTTCACTTCCTCCTTCTCTTCTGGATTATAACGACAATTTTTAGTAAGCGCAAGTCCCGACTTCGTGTTCTTGTAGGAGTTCTACCCCATCTCTAATTAATTCCTCCAACTAAATGATCATTTCTTTTTCCCAATCCTGAGAAAGTTGCACAGTATCTAAAACAGGTAACACAAGAATGCAATTTGGTTTCTCCCTTAGAGTTTAAGAGTTTTTTTAATTCAATCGCTAACAATAGTTTTTTCGTGGCTGTAAGATAATGTATCAAATCAAATGGTACAGTTAATTTTATAACTAATCGAGCTTTCATTTGGAGTCATTCTTATTGGTTTCGGCATTCTGCTTACCATACACAGTTTCCTCGCTTAATGGAAATTCTTACTTGCAAAAACAGGCATCTGACTTGGATCGTGTGTTGCAACTTTGCTATGCATTATTTACTTGTCTCATTGTGACCGGGTCACCGCCCAGTGTGTGTAAACCAATGCAAGTTTAAAGAATCTACAGATATTTTGAATACTATCTCGTTCTTCTAAGTAATCGACCTGATGCAAGTGATAATAGAACATTCAACACCGCAGTTTTTATCTTTACTGAAAACGATCTCAGGTTCAAATTTACATACCAGCTACCAACGACAACAGCCTTCAATTTCTAGATTTGCTAATATTCCTTCAGCTTGACCACACATGTTGAATATACATTTCGATTTCAAATAAAAGGTTGCTGCAAGATAAGCCATCCTGTTAAAAACTCATCAGTGATGGCAATTGCATAGAGTTATTACAATAAACGCTAGAGGCTCAGCTGGCGCTAGTGTGCTGTTGCATTTTGAAGCAGACAGCAAGCAGTCTAAATTTGACTTCCGGTAATGTATTCCTATGGGAAAAAGCGAGTGCATTTTCTCTGCGCTCGATTATAAGAGCAAATATCACGAATAATGTGTACGTACTAGGCACATTGGAACATTTCTCAGTCACGCAGACGAAATAAATGGTCAGTTACGGCGTTTTTCTTTCAAATTCATCGCATTAAAAACGGTGCTAAAACGGCTTCGTACGTGTATTTTTGTGCACTGTCGGACACTGTTAGCGCGAACACGGCGTCGACGCTTTCCAACATGGGGGATATACGTGCCAAACGAACGAAGGACATGTGGAAAACCGAGAGAGACGGCAAGAACTACGCAGTAACACTGGATAAGTAACTCCTTGTGCTTGCAGACGATCAAAATAAATTGAAAGTCACGTAATATAGTCAGATTTGCAATAAATAAGTACTGCGAAGATGCTTGTTCTGAGTTCAAATGGTTCAAATCATCACCGCACGCTCCAAATCTTTGCAAATAAGGGGAGCCAGAGAGCAGGTGCCCGATAAAACTGCCCGACATGGGAAATAATAAAAAGACATACCTTTCGTAGCTCACGTGCTTTATTTTTTGCGTTCGAATGTTTCTTTAACTGATCGTAAAGATCGCACGACGGAGTCATTTTCATCCAATGACAGGACGGGCATATTAGCAATATATAAGCACCACCGAAATGCTAGCGAACCTGAACACACACTACATTCCTTTCGATCGTTAGTTTGCTTAGAACCGTCGCTCGTTTTCACATACCTTCCTTGAAACAGGGTTTGGGCCTGAAATAGAGTGATAGTTTAACATCGCTCAGTGGTAAAGAAAAATGCTGTAACTAAAGCAATTACACTTTCACAATACCAATAAAGGTACATACTATCCGTTACAACCGATATGACAAAAATTATTCATGTTATTCTCCGGCGAAGAGACAAAATTCACGCGCGTTTTCCCATAGGAATGACGCTAGTGAGCTGGAAATGGCGGACTGCATGCTGTCCGCTTCGAATTCAGCAACACGGAAGTCCCGAGGACGCCAGCGCCAGCCGAGCCTTCAGCTGCCGCCATGGCAATAACTCTATGGGCAATCGTCCCAGCGCAGCCCCGCAAGAATTTACATGGTCCACATGGGGCACATGGGGCACATGGGGAACTTTGAGGCACAAGTACAACGCCTCATAACCTCTGGTAGCCCAGTCCAATCACGTCCGATGTTGTGCAGAGGATCAGCACTCACAGGCAAAAGGTGAAAAGATGTCATCACCATCTGTTGACAACCGCTCTCGTCACGTGATGCCAACCACGTGATTTCTCGGGGGTCCGAGCTGCGTCCGACAGGAGGGCGCTCACGCGACCAGCAAAGCGACCGCATCGGAGACGACGGACGTGGTGGAATCCATCGCGATACGCTGAAGACCATCAAACGTCGCAGCCATAGCAGGGCATCGACGACCGACCAGCTCACCTACATCCAGTACGCCTGGCCACCGGGATGTTCTTCAATATCGCCTGATCACCGTGGATACTCGAGACTCGTTCCTGCATCTCTTCTGATCAAACGACAATTTTTAGTAAGCGCAAGTCCCGACTTCGTGTTCTTGTAGGAGTTCTACCCCATCTCTAATTAATTCCTCCAACTAAATGATCATTTCTTTTTCCCAATCCTGAGAAAGTTGCACAGTATCTAAAACAGGTAAACACAAGAATGCAATTTGGTTTCTCCCTTAAAGTTTAAGTAGTTTTTTAATTCAATCGCTAACAATAGTTTTTTCGTGGCTGTAAGATAATGTATCAAATCAAATGGTACAGTTAACTTTATACCTAATCGAGCTTTCATTTGGAGTCATTCTTATTGGTTTCGGCATTCTGCTTACCATACACAGTTTCCTCGCTTAATGGAAATTCTTACTTGCAAAAACAGGCATCTGACTTGGATCGTGTGTTGCAACTTTGCTATGCATTATCTACTTGTCTCATTGTGACCGTGTCACCGCCCAGTGTGTGTAAACTAATGCAAGTTTAAAGAATCTACAGATATTTTGAATACTATCTCGTTCTCCTAAGTAATCGACCTGATGCAAGTGATAATAGAACATTCAACACCGCAGTTTCTATCTTTACTGAAAACGATCTCAGGTTCAAATTTACATACGAGCTACCAACGACAACAGCCTTCAATTTCTAGATTTGCTAATATTCCTTCAGCTTGACCACGCATGTTGAATATACATTTCGATTTCAAATAAAAGGTTGCTGCAAGATAAGCCATCCTGTTAAAAACTCATCAGTGATGGCAATTGTAGACACCATCCCAGCGCAGCCCTCCAAGAGTTTACATGTCTACATGGCGGAGAAGAACTTTGAGGCACAAGCACAACGCCTCAAAACCTCTGGTAGCCCAGTTCAATCTCGTCCGATGTGGTGCAGAGGATCAGCACTACAGGCAAAAAGATGTCATCACCACCTGTTGAAACCGCTCTCGTCACGTGATGCCAACCACGTGATTTCTCGGGTGTTCGAGCTGACGTCCGACAGAGGCGCTCACGTGATGTCACACAGGGTTCGTGCTGCATCCGACAGAGGAGCGCTGCGCTGCGGTCACGTGACGGTCGACGTGACAATATTTTGAATATGTGTAAATGCTTTTTATTCGCTAAAAAAGCATCTGCGGCGGCTCGGGAATCGACCTCGCTACCTTGTGCACAGCATCTCGACACTCTAACCGCTGCGCTACGAGCACATTGCTTCCTAGACCGCTTAACTCGTATTAGTTGTCCAGTGTGTGTGTGCAATGCAGATCACGTGGTTTCCTGCCACTTGGCTTTTGTAATACGGTTAAAAAACAGGATGCGTCATTGCCACAGGTCATGTGACGATGGTCGTCTGACGTAATGCATCGCTGGGCGCTAACGTTGCTCGTCTTCTTATCACGTGATTTCGCGCTCGCGCGATTCAAACGATGATCGCGAACTCGTAGCCTCGTGGCGCTCCCTTAGCGGTTGCATTTGGGCTCGGACCCTCAATCGCCCGACGGAGGTCGATCTGCAAGATGCTCGTGCGTGAACGTCTGGATGGCTGCGAAGACGAACACACTCGATGGAGCGATGTCGAAGCCTGCGCAGCACATCGAAAAGCAAACAACAACTTCTTTGTGTCTGCGTTCGATATGTTGGTGGACCTCGTAGTTTTTGGCAAGTTCATTCCATATGAAGTGGACCCCGTTGTGTTCAGGATCATATCCCACGTCTACGAGAGCTACAAGGTGCGGGACAAGGAGTGGGAATCCCACGAGCAGCCCTTTGTGCTCTTATCCCATTGGTCGGGCAAGGTGTTGACCAAAGTGACCGCATCGGAGACGACGGACGTGGTGGAATTCATCTCGGATACGCTGAAGACCATCAAACGCGCGATGCATTGTAAGCACCACATCGAAGCCACCTACATCCATTGCCTGGCCACCGATGTTCTTCGATATCGCCTGATCACCGTGGATACTCGAGACTCGTGGAAATAAAATAACTAACCCTAAGATGATTGCCTGTCTCTCTCCTGCGGTTGGTCGCCTTGTTAAAGACTGGACCCTGATTGCGGTCCGGTCAGTCTGCTATCGACCTACGTACAGATCGGTCGCGAAGAAGCGAAATGAGGGATCAATTTTACGTGAATCTATCTTCAAATGCCTTGTCGGACATTTCTCACGACAATAGTTTGACCAAGTTCAAAAAATATAACGGTAACCGGTTCAAAACGGTTCAAGGTAATTTTTTTTATTTTTGTTAGTATCACAAAATGAATATATGGGAATAAAAAACAATTGGTAGCTGTATTTCTAGGTATTGATCAAATCGTGCATATACAGAATCGCAATGAATCAGAAATTGTGGGTTTTCGTGGCGCTTTTGTTTTGGCGCTACGATTAACCATGTGGCACGTTGTTACGTGACGTCATGGTGTCAATACATGCTGTCAAGTAACGTCACGTGACCCCGTGACGTCACGTGACTCACTGCGTCAAATCGATTTAATTTGAGGAAGTCACTAGATGTATTAACCTTGTTGACAGCGTGACGGAACATGACATCACAATTTTCACCGAGAGTCACGTGACACCATGACGTAAGCGATTTTCATTACCCCGAGTCGAGTGCTCGTGTTCATGACAATCAGCATCGTCAAACATTCTGGTAACGGCTTATGTTCAATTAAATATGCTAATAGCCCAAGTCTAACAATAGCTGAAGCCCAGCTCAGGTTTTTGCTTTCCAAACCCTAGCGCATGACTATGATGAACACTGACGGTATATAATTAGCGTCAGATCACTTGGCCGCTTGTTCAAATTGCGAGTTGAGGAGGGGATCGACAGCTGTCTCTTTTCATTAATTTTTCTGAATCTGCTATTGCGCGGAGGGGAAAACTAATGGAGGTTTTCGCAAGCTATCAACGTCAGGGGTTACTTTTAACAGTATTTACTGAAAGTACAAAAAAATGTTGCACGACCAAGTTTACATCATTGAGGCACCCAAACATTTTTTGGTTGTTGCTGAACTGCATCCGATAGATGTCCCCGAGAATAGAAGTATTGAAATGACTAAATGCGACTTATTAACATGACGTTACACAGAACTACATATGTCTACAGAAGGGATACTTGAAAAAACTAATAATAAAACGTACCCTAGTGGTCTTAGAGGGACAGCCGAACGTTTGCAATCGCTTTAAGTCTCACACGAGCGTCGTTGTCAAGTTATTGCCCAAGTTCCGACCGCCCCTGTATTTTGCTTAAAGGAACCATAAGAATATTTTTATACATTCACTAAATACTACTTAGAATCACTCCCTAACGGTAATATCTGAATAAACTTGGCTTTGTTCTTCTTTCCAGGCAATGGCAGTCGGCAAAACAATTAGAGAAATATGAGCATCGTTCATCCCCTCTACTTGGAGCAAGAAGCGGCCACGTGGCCTGGTGCCTACCCATGCCGCCAAAGCAGTGTTGTAGGCGTTCCCGAAAAAAGTAACGAAATACGTTACTCGTTACTTGCAAATAAAAGGAACGCGTTACAGTCCTACGCTACTGCAAAATAAAAGGAACGCGTTACCGTTACCGATAAAAAGCAACGGACGTTACTTTCGCGTTCCTTTTTTAATTATGAGTGAACACGATTTACTGTTTTGAGGAAACACTATGTTCATGCACAAAGTGAACATAATTACTTCTTTTTTACGGCTTTATCTAAATACTTACGAGAAAAAAAAGCAAAGAAAACCGCAGAGAACTCAAAACTTCGCATTGCTTGGCGACAAAAACACAAAAAAGTGAAGTGCAATTTGTTCAAGTTTTGGGAAGAAGTAATCAGTAACGTAACGTTCAAGTAACATTGCACGTTACAGTTTTAAAAAGTAACGAGTACGTTACTACGTTACCGAGAAAAGTTAACGAGTTACCGGTAACAGTTTTACTTGTAACGCTTTACCGCCGACATTCCGCCAACGTTAATCATGCTCCCGCGCTGAGCTTGGAAAGGGAAAAACGCGTGCTGAGCTGCAGGCATTGTTAGAGTTCGGCTATTCTTATCACCGCAGTGGTTGGACACGAGCCACTACCCGAGTGTCCGCCGAGGCATTAATTGTTATGAGCCGATGTACAGTGCTCACGCAGTTCTCGTGTCCAAACCTTGTGCCGCGCTTGACTGTCGTCAGGAGGGTGGTTTTGATCCCACAATTGCGTCATCAATCTTTGCGAAGCAGGTTGAAAGAAATAGTCTAATTTTAGCCTCCCAATTTCACCGCGACAAAGAAGCTTCTGAATTTGTGGCGGCCTGTGCGAGTATAATTCGGCCAGACTCGCACCAGTACGCCTCTGAAAAGTCATGAACATTCCAACCCGATATAGTTTTATGACCCCTTTC
>JAZHYW010031220.1:0-11858 GCA_037355805.1 Ixodes ricinus | reverse complement strand
TTGATCATATTAGACTTTAGTGGAGCTTTTAATTCATTAAGATACCCAATAGTATTATCATATCTCAAACAGAATGAATGCCTATATAATATCTATAACATAATGCACTCTTTCTGTTTAGAGAGGTACATCATATATAAAACACAAAATAAACAAGAAATTAAAAGGACTATAAATCTCGGCTTTTTCCAAGGGTCTCCACTAAGCCCAATACTGTGGAATATAGTAATTGCAGGCCTATTAGATATAAGATTTCCTAGTTTTGTATTTCTCCAAGCATTTGCAGATGACGTCGTCCTGGTTATCGAAGGAACATCATGACGAGAACTGGAAAATCGCTCACAGGAAACATTAGAATTTATAGGCGGAAGGGCTAGTAAAAGGAAACTTAAGTTTAATCACAGAAAATGCAAACATCTATTTGTTTCGAAGGGGGAATACCTACATAAAAGACCCCCTATCATATACTTAAAAAAATAAACTAACGTTAACTCCTCAAACGAAAACCCTGAGGGTTATTTATGATTCACACTTGGCGTTCCTACCACACTTGCAATACATGAAAAACTCACACATACAACATATCACGAATCTTTTCTCACGCCTGGGGTATAACATCACACCAACTACGAGACATCTACTTAAGAAGTATTGAACGATATATAGTATACGGTGCCCCAGCGTGGTGGGTATCAACCAGGAATTCACATATACTTAGACAACTGCATTCCACCCAACGAATTCCACTTCTTAAAATTGCAAAAGCGTACTGCAATGTATCTAATATTAGCCTCCCAATCCTTTGTTATATTCTTCCCATAGAAATAACGCTGGACAAAGAAATATTTCTTTTAAACTTTTCCAACTTAAAGAACAGGCAGAATTTGAAACACTCAAAGTAACACCGAGTGAAGTGTATTATCCTTTTGATCTTTGGACATTAGATCCATTCCAAAGATTTAGCATCACATTTACGGAATATGATATAAAACCTCTGAACCACTTAAACAACTGTGTTTCTCTTTTCACAGGTGGTTCAGTATGTATGAACCAAATAGGTGCAGCCTTTGTCATCCTAAAACCAAATGGAGGAATCCTTAAACTGGGAAAATTTTGCTTAACGAAACATAGTACCATATTCGACGCTGAAGCAATAGGCATTCTCAAAGGGCTAGAATATCTGATGACTACAAAAGAAGAACGTCACTCATTAGTTGTAAATGACAGTTTATCGGTTTTACAGGTGCTATCTCACCCAAATAATATAGTCCCATTAATATGTAAAATTAAATAACTAATACAAACAATAATGTCCATTACATCTTTAACATTCTTCCATGTAAAAAGTCATAGTGGTGTATTAGGAAATGAACTAGCTGATCAGTTTGCTAACTCAGCCTGTAAATATGGGACAATAATACCATTGCCAAAATCGAAACAATACATTAAAAGGAACTTACTTCAGCTAACTCGAGCCAGGTGGGACAAGAGTTGTAAAAAAGGTGGGCAATCTTCAGAACTGTTTAAATGGATTACTTCTATTAAACTGATTCCCTTTCTTTTCCACCATCACCTAGAATAACGCCACTTGTAACTGCTCACGGCAGATTTCCCTTTTATTTTTTCAGGTTTAAAATTCACAGTCACTCGCTTTGCCCATACGGACCAACGTGTTCAAATATGGAACAATATTTCCAAGGATGCCCTTTCACTCAATCCATTATTCAGAAACTTGGTACTCATAATTTAACACTTAGTAGACGTAATAAGTTATTAACATCAAACAAGCAAACTGATATATTAAATGCTCTTATTCAACATATCTCTGACCTAATTCCTTGATAAGGATAACAAATGACGCTTAGAAGTTAGGGGAAAAAGGAATAACTTGACAAAAATAAGAACAGTGGGAAAGTGGAACAACAACCCTTCTAATGTTCCTGAGGGAGTGCATACTGACACTGAACATCCCCACCTGACACATGACAAGACAAAAATGAACATACACACTAAGAAGGAGAATGACAAAGGCAAGTGAAAGACCCAACTAAACACGGATAGGGGAGCAAAGGGACAGTCCCTAGCTCCGGGCTTCTAAATTAGCTTTATAAAAAGAAACAAACAACGAAACAACGACACAACGACCTTGCCAAAATAAAAGGAAGACCAATTTCTATGGCTAGGAGGGCCATCGACTAGTTTCAGAGCTCTGGCTTCCCAATTAGCTTACATCGCCTCCTCAAACAAGGTTGACATTTCCGGAACAATGCAATAAAAACAACTCTTCAGGATTGAGCAATAATATTTCTCACTAACAAAGCAACCCAAGTTCAAATTGGGAGGCGATGCTGAACAACGGACGACCCTTGGAAGAGGGGCCTTGAATCAAATCGAAGTGCCTGATACCATCTCATGAACCCATACCAAGTGACACTCGCAGGAGAAGGATGACAACGTTTTATACAAAAACAAAAAGAGAAATGTTGCCTTTCAACTGCACTCTGGAATAGAAAACCAAGAAGTATAAATCAGGTGTAAATATTATATAAAGTGGAAATATTTTGTATAAAATCTGTATATATTATATGGGTATATTAACTTCTAACCTTCAAAAAAAAAACTTTCACCTTACTAACTAAAACAACTCACAATTCATGTAACCATAGACAAAAAAGAACAGCTCAAACAGATACCCGAAATACATGGCTTTGAAGAAGCTTGAAGATTACATACTCTTTCCGACATTTCGTAGTCTCTGCTAGACACCATCATATATTTAATATATTTTCAAAAGTTAGTATCACACAAACATACTTTTCATAACAGTAGATATCTTCATAGTTGAAAACACCACTCAAAATGCATATCTTGATTTGATCACTGGTCTGAGAAACTCGTATAGGGAAAAAATAAAAAAATCAATAACGAAGGGTATATGGTCTATGCCCCTCGGAGTATGAGTGCATCGCCTCTGCTCTGGCAAGTAGGGGACAAAACAAAATAGAACAATGTCTTAGGCCGATTATGGTTCACTAAAAGAAAAAGGTCAGGAGAAAACAGGGCAAAATGGAAGGAATTTTCACAAACATAAAGAGGAAATTCATCGAAGTATCGCAACAAACTTCTAATACACCTCTTACAAGGAAAAATATCAATAAACAACGACAAAGTAAGCCTTCCACAATGAATAAACACAAAATATAGATAAATTTTCATATCTTCATTTACTTCGTTTTAAATTTTAATCTTCCATATTATTTATATCTTTCTTTAAAGGAATACGAGCCACGTCCTCTCCTCGGCGTGTCCAGGTCCAGGAGGCACGGGACCTGGGGAACTTCTGACAAAGAAAACAAGAACACACATACAAAAAAAAGTATAAAATAAATGCCCGCTGAATATTTTTCTGAGTTCGTTCCCTACCCAGGGTTTCGCTGGGTAGGGAACGACACACACACACACACACGGCTGAACAAATAAATCCGTCGGTCCAAGGAACGCTTATGATCAAGTGAATACGTGTAGTCGTAGTAGTGGTAATTATAGGAATAAGTTATAATAAATAAATAAATAACAATAATAAAAGTGGCATGCAATGTCTAATGGTTTTCACACGATGTTCGTGATCGTACGAGGTAAATTTATCAACAAATTCCCCATACATGCGAGATTTTCACGCTGATATTTGAAATGTCTAGGCTCAGTGCTGCGTTTATTTGCGATCTCTGTGTCCTTCGACAGGGCGACTGACGAATGCACCTTCCCATGCTTGCATGAATGTATTTATTTATCGCCAATAAACCTCTTTCCTACACTATGACTTTTAGACGTACATGGGTTTACTATCCAATAGAGTCCACTTGCGAAATCTGGTGCGAAGTAGATGAATTCCAATTATACAAGTGGTTGTGCGGTTCAGCGGGTTTAACACTGACGCTTGAAGCTTCAGTGTTCAAGCTATAGGCAAAACGGATCCGTAACCTTGGGATATGGATTGGCTCAGAGGACTGAGCCGGTCTGGCTGGGGACCTGAAGCGGGAACGGCACTGCACCGGGACTGGGCGGGGCTCGCCGTTCACGCGGCGCGGCCAAGCCCGGACCAGCGTCGGGACCTTCCTGTGGAAAGCCTCAGCTGCGCGGCGTCTGAGGGCTTCGTGCCCAAAGTGCTATGCTTCGGCCGGCAAAAAACAGTCAACTCAGAAGTGGCACGGACCGGGGAATCCGACTGTCTAGTTAAAACAAAGCATTGCGATGGCCGCTCGTCGGTGTTGACGCAATGTGATCTCTGCCCAGTGCTGTGAATGTCAATGTGAAGAGATTCATCAAAGCGCGGGTAAACGGCGGGAGTAACTATGACTCTTGTGAGCGGGCTCAACGCACGCGTGGATCACAGAGTGTAGCCCCGAAAGGTTTCGCACCCTATTCGCCGTTTGTTTCGAGTTTTGCCGCTCCGAGCACCTAGTTACTCGGGGAGTTGGAGCGTGACCATAAAGTTCGGACTTGATTATGGATCACGGTAGAGCCTCCGACTTCCCACGGGATGTGCACCTCTTCGTTGGTACCGCTGGAAACGGTTGTCTGAACACCGGCAAAGACACATCCCAAACCCAGGATCTACGGGGAAACCCTCCCCGCAGGTTCAAAAGTGGCTCGGCGAGATCGAAAAACCACAAATCGGAAAGCCACGGGTCAATGCCCGACGCTCCGATCCCTAAGTGTTGCAAGTCAGCCAGAAGGTCGCAAGGTGGACCCGGAGCGGAGGCTCCTCCAGGCGGACCCGAACGGGATCGTCGGATGTGGCTGCTCGGGAGCCTGCACCGAAAACAGGAAAGCCAAAGGACAAAGCTAAGACCAAGCACAAGGGAAACACGATGATAGTGCTCCCAAGGTCTAGCACACACAGAAGGAAAGGGGATGCACGAGACGGCGTGCAGTCCGGAGAGCCAAAACAGAGCAGTGCGGGGCGATCACTCTGGCAGGGGAAACTGTCGGAGGAGGGCAAGCGAGTGATCTGCCCCTCCTTGGGTAACAAACACCCAGAGGAAAAGTTGGAGGACACTGAAGCGTCCCAGCGGAGAAGAAAGGCAAAGGCAACTCAGTACCACGCCACTGCAGCGCCCCCACGAGGACATGTTGGACAAGGTATCTGCCCAGAGCCATCGGAGACCACAAGGGAACACGTGATCCCCGTAATCCACTCGGACTCCCGCTATGCCGTAGGGCGGCCCGCACCGAGGAGGGTCAGAAGAAGGACCAAAGCAGAAGCCTATGACCCGTAAGAAGCCAATGATGATGTTTACACGTAACGCCGGCACTGGGACAGTGATGGCAACTGCAGAGTCAGTGGACAAAGCGAGGTCCAACGCGCTAAGGGGCGCGGGCTAAACAGTATCCTGCCGTAGGAGCGCCCCCACGAGGGAAAGTGGTGGGAGGTATCTGCCCACCCCTATCGAAAAGACCATCAGAAAAAATCCTGATGGTCCATCAGGCTGATGGGCTGACGTATTTTGGGACGTCTAATGGTTTGATGGCCTGATGGTCCAATGGTTTGATGGCCTGATGGTCCAATGGTTTGATGGCCTGATGGTCCAATGGTTTGATGGCCTGATGGTCCAATGGTTTGATGGGCTGATGGTCCAATGGTTTGATGGCCTGATGGTCCAACGGTTTGATGGCCTGATGGTCTGATGGCCTGGTGGTTGGATGGCCCAGCGGTTGAATGGCCCGTCATAATTCGTGACCTTTTGATGACTTGATGATTAGCCAAAGCTTGTAATATTGATGTTTTTGGATCACCATTTAAGTAGCTGGTGAATCGTACAGTGCACAATGCTATTTGAAGGCCAAATTCAGCAAGCGGTACTGAAATGTTTCTGTTCCGAGTTAATTAGGGCTGGTCATTTGAGTGCTATAATGCCATTTAGACGGTAACATCGTGCACTGTACAATTACATTGTGTATGAATTAGGTAGAGTTGCACAAACACTAAATAGACCCAACATGAGAGGGCTTACGTTCTAATTACTGCTGACGTCAGGACTCGCCCACGTGAAGGTGCCGGGGGAGCGCATCAACACAAACAAACTCTTGTTATTATGTCTTTGCCATGGTGTTCTGATGGAAGATTCCAAGAAGCAGTCAAGTTCGGAGATCACTAGTTACAGGGCGGGAAAGCACAAATAAATCAAAATAACAACAAACTGTCTTTTACAGGATTCTGACCTTTCTTTGTTTTATTGGAATTGATACTTTATTTTCCCTACTGAAAAAAATCATATGAATTTATATAAGAACTGATATGAAAGACCAAAAACTGATATGAGACATATGAGAACTGATATGAAATACCCAAAACTGATATGCGACATATGAGAACTGATATGAAATAGTCAAAAACTTATATGCGGCATATCAGAACTGATATGAAACATAAAAAAACTTATATGCAGCATATCAGAACTGATATGAAACATAAAAAACTTATATGCAGCATATCAGAACTGATATGAAACATAAGAAAACTTATATGCAGCATACAAGTTCATATGTGATTCAAATGAGAACTTATGACATGCATATCAGAATTTGGAATGTCATATGCAGCCCAAATGAGAACTGATATGACATCCAGCTAGTGCATATCAGTTTTGAAGACACATGTTTTTCTTACCATAACACCATCATATATGAGACAAATACATATGCAGACCATTAAATGATGTTCACATGAAAACAGATACGCACATCCTTTATCTTTATCAGTCAACAAACATGCATACCAGGGCCAAACATACGTTTTTATTGGCATTATATTATCACTTTGAATTCACCACAATTTGCACATATGCACAACATATTTACAAAACTTAGAGCAACAAATTTTGTGTTCTTTGCTATCAAATAAGCATCTGTTTCGAAAATCTGTGCTGTCGTATTGCCAGTGCAATTTCAAATAACATAACAAGGGAAACAATTATATAATTCTGAGTAGATGTCACACCTAAAATAGATAAGTAATGAATACAACTGTGACTACATCACACAAAAATGTGCAGCAATCTTATTTTGCACCGCATTGCCATGTCAAATTGTGCAGTTAACCCTTTCATTGGCAACTTTTCTGAAAACAATAGAAAAAAACTACTTTTTGCTTTCTGCTATACAAACATATTAAAAATCACTGAAAATTTAAGATGCTTTTAGACAATATGTGAAAAACTTTCAAATGATTCTTTAAAAACGCAAAGACACAACATCAGATTAAGAAATATTTTTCTAGAGCTAAGCATGGAAATGAAAACAAAAATACCGTGAAATACCGAACATCTGCCATTCCACAAGTGCCCACCCTCTATCTTTAACATTTGGAAAATGCATAAAGAATATATCTTTACATATTCATAACCTAAGAAGTTTTCGAGAACATGATAGCGCTTTTGACAAGGACAAGAGGGAGGAACAGACAACAGAGCGTGCAGACTTCAACTGTTTAATTTTCAGAAAACGACATCTATATAAGCTCTGTGCCAACGTGCCACCCAACTAATACCATACGCTGAAGCTGCTCTCAGGAATTGTATTTTGATAATTTGGAGAGGTTCCTGTAAGCAGTTTCGGCATATGGTATTGGTTGAGTGGC
Organism: Ixodes ricinus; assembly: GCA_037355805.1. Classification (NCBI taxonomy): domain Eukaryota; kingdom Metazoa; phylum Arthropoda; class Arachnida; order Ixodida; family Ixodidae; genus Ixodes; species Ixodes ricinus. The sequence continues at coordinate 4,219 of JAZHYW010031220.1, read as the reverse complement.
GCGTGGGCACAGAGCTTAGATAGATGTCGTTTTCTGAGAATTAAACAACTGAAATTTGTGGACTGTGTTGCCTGTTCTTCCCTCTTGCCCATGTCGAAAGCGCTACCTTGTTCTCAAAGATTTATCAGCAACTCGTCCAAAAGTCAACACCGACCTAAGAAGTGCCCATCCCCCAGTTTTACCATGATTATCTCCAAATTCTGAGCAGGCACTTGCTCGGGATTTTTACAGTAGTTAATATTGCTCATTCTCCATGATATTGTACCAAGCAGAGGTTATTGCAGAAGTGCACGTCACTTCCCACTTGGATGAATAACAAAGAATTCTTCAACATGTTCACCATCGTAACATTTGTCATCGCCATACAGTTTGAAAGTTGCACATATTTCCCAACCCCGCATCAACAGAAAATGGCAGATGCTAGCATCACAAAGTTTGCAGCTAAACATAAAAATGTTTGTGACAACATTCTGGTGGGAATTCCGTTTCCCTTGAGCTCGGTTAAAAATCAAGAGAAGTTATTTAGGTGGGAAGTATATTTCCAGCAGTCCAAGAAAGAGTTCAAAAATGCAAAATGCAGAAGAGAAAAAAAATCTAGAGCATAACTTTATGGTTTATCCTCAATAACTAGTTACAACATGAACACACAAGAGGCCACTTTTGCTATGAACAGAAACGTGACACTTGGTCAGAAAAGATCTGGCCATTAGTCCACTTCAATACATTTGAACACACACACAAAAAAAACAATTGTTCTAGTCTCGCTCCAGCGTGTTTGGGAGGTGGCAGACATACCTCTGTTCTCTACCAAAATCAATTAACAAACAAGCACTGCGCATGTCCTCGGGTAAGACGGCTACTACAGAGTGTCCTGGTCTGCTTGTCTTCACAATATAAAATGGGAAGACTGAGTTCTGCACTTCCCGCTCCTCAAGTGGCGTGCACAGGAGGATGCAGCGCTCCATGTTCATGTAATCTACATGGAGAGCCCTCAAAATCACTACAACACTGCCATCATGGCAAGAAATTACTGTAGAATTGCTTTTTTCGCCCTCCTGTACTGCGTGCTCTCATACACCTGGGAGTTCACAATGAAGCGCTCGTGCTCCAACGCATCTGAAGGGCAAAAGCCAACTCTGGCAGTCATTGCTGCAGTTTCTGCAGGGGAAAACCTTTGAACTGGCGTGCCCCTCCCCAGGAGACATACTCCCTCAACATGTGTGGCTCTCCTGAGGGGCTCGTATCCTAAGACGCGCTGACACTTTAGCCTTACCGCCGCCGGGAGAAAGTCTGCCGCCAGCAGGGTCTCCAATTCCTGCCGCATAACCACCCGCTCTACAATTTGTTGCGGCACTCCTTTTGCAGCAGTTACTTGCTTCAGCAAGCGGCCATTGCCGTCCTCAAACCGGAAGGCCGAGTTGGCCCACAAGGGCCCCATGCGCCGCACTGTAGAGGAGAGGTGTGTCAACTGATGCACGTTGAACGTCATGGCAGTCTCCCCATACAGTCCGGGCATCTGGCCAACGAACTGTGTCAGCAAGGTCTCTGAAAATGCATGGTATGAAATGAAACATAAGAGAAACAAGCCCAACAACGATTGCTTATTTCCATTTTCACAACAGCTAGCTATAAACCCGATACAGTTGACTGCCGATAATTTAGGACAGACGGCAGTTTATGGCTTTTTATTGTTTCAAAACAGCTGTGATAATACTGGCTCGTAAATGCGTAATATAGAAGCAGTCTTGGGCAGTGAGTAGTTACTAGTAGCGCGCTACCGGTAACTAGTTATTTTTTCAGTAACTTGTAACTGTAACTAGTTACTTTTCAGTTAGAGGAACTTGTAGCTGTAACACTTACTTTTTTACACAATAACTGTAACAGCAAATACCTTTTTTATATAAAAAAATGTTGGACAGCAACACTCGTTAAGGTGATTTCTTAAAACTTTTTCTACATCTTGAGGTTATTAGCTTACGTATATGCACCGCAGTGAAACGAAGATAAAAAAAGAAAGAAAAAGAAACTGGCGATCAGACCTCCGCCGTGGAGGGAGCTGGCCTACCCTCGTAAAGAAAGACCAACACAGAGGGGCACACCGAGAATGGGGCACCCATAGTGACACAGGGAAAGAAAGGAAGCTGGCACCCACAGCGGTTGAGGACAGAAGCTTGTCTTCTTCATCTATGCTGGCTCACTCCCTTCGCGTGGGTGAACATCTGAATTGTGCGGCAATCTGGGGCCTTCATGTGGGGTCTTTTACTCTTAGTCATGTCTCGTTTATCCCCAACTTTCTGTTTTCGTGTCTAGAAAAAAACTGTCTTGTTGACAACTTTCGTGTTGTACACTCTACACCCCAAATAGGTCTTCTCTTTTAACAAAGGAAGTGCACGACGCTGCCTTTTTTTTTTTTTTATTGAGACGATTGGAGTTTTTTGTCCCCTTAATTTTGAGTGAAAGAGTCTCCATGTGGTGCAGGAAGCGAACAGTGTTTCAATTAATTTATTTATTTTTGTTGTGTTTTCTTCAGAATGATTGCCCTTTTTTTTACCCTGAGCCATTTTGACTACCCACATGCCTTCCTACGTTTCTATTGAATAAAATCTATCATTTGGTTTGTAATCTATTACTTACCGTTTTACACAGTAATAGAAAAGTAACAATGTTACTTTGTTACAGTAACTGTAACAAGTTACTTTTGGAAGCTCAGTAACTGTAACAGAGTTACTTTTTTGGCAGAGGTAACTGCGACCTTAACAGTTACTTTTTGGCTTAGGTAACTTCTTGCTGCTGCGACTGTTAATCCTTTTCAGTCATGCATGAAGTCCCAGAGACAGTCGGCATAACCGTCTCCGACCACACGGTGAAGCACGGGTTTGCTGAAACAGGACTGTATTGCCGATCCTCTGCCCAGAAGCAGCTCATCAACGAAAACAAAAAGCGCGCCCTCCTTTGCTTTGCAGTCGATCACAGAACGTGGACTGCGGACAGGTGATCTTGACCGACGCATCTATGTTTACGACTCGCTATGACCAGCAGCTTCTAGTGTGGCGAACCGACTACTGCCTGTAATAAACTAGTTCCTTTCAAGACCTCTATTTCTAGCTAAAACGGCACTAGATTTTATTGTTTCTTCAATTAACAAGTAGGCAATTTGGTCTTTTTACAGATACCACCCTCATCTTCTGTGGCAAGTCGCCCCTAGTGACAGCAGTGTTGTCAATGTCTGGGGTGCTATTTCTCGAGAGGGGCTTGGGACAGTGTTTAATGTTTAGGATTGGGGGAATAATGACGTGTCACAAATATTGTGACATAGTTGACTACGTCAAGATTCCCTACACCCTCGAGGACCCATTCCCCGACACGAACTTCGTGCTTCAACACGATTTGTGTCCAGTTCACACGTCTCACAAAGTCCGCGACCTCCTGGAAGGTCGCTGAATCAACATGCTCCCACTGCCCTTGAAGGGTGCCGACCTCAACATAAGTGAACTTGTTTGGAGGTGCATAAAGACAACGATGGTGTGGTGTCCTCTTTACAGCGCCACTGCCAACGAACTGTGGCGTGTTGTCCACGAGGAGTGGGAGAACCTCCGGAACGAACCAGACTATTGGCAAGGTCTTTGATTCCTTAACATCACGGATAAGAGCAGTGGTCGATGACAATGGGGCGATGACAGGTTATTAGGGTTGTTGCCAAGATTTTAGCCGCCCCAATAGAATCGTTATGTTAATGGATCACCCAGACTAAAAAGGTTAACCTGAACATCATTTCTTCCTCGGGAGCGAGCTTTATTTCTTACTTGAGATATTTCATTCGCAGGAAATTGGAAATTCAAACACTCCATTAAGTTTTCTACATTATTTGAAGTGTTATTGGTTAGTTTGTGTACAATATATGACTTTCGTTAAAAAATGTGTTAGTATTGATGCTATCGTGCAAATATAATCGTTTTTAATGGTCCAGGTTTTGTATTAAATTCAATTAATACTTTTTTGTACCGACACGGAGAAGGAGTTGTAAATAAATAAGTAAATGTTTCACCACAGACCATTAACAAATCTAGTCCTAAATGCTTAAAAGCCTTCAACATCTGTCTGTTTGGTTAATAAAAGTAATCTACCAGATATGCAACAACCATCGGCAACGATTTGTTTAGTTTGGTATGTTCCCCTTGTTGGTTGTTTGACTGGTTCGTTTCCGAGTCAGGGAATCTCC
>JAZHYW010031218.1:0-11709 GCA_037355805.1 Ixodes ricinus | reverse complement strand
AATATATCTTTACATATTCATAACCTAAGAAGTTTTCGAGAACATGATAGCGCTTTTGACAAGGACAAGAGGGAGGAACAGACAACGGAGCGTGCAGACTTCAACTGTTTAATTTTCAGAAAACGACATCTATATAAGCTCTGTGCCAACGTGCCACCCAACTAATACCATACGCTGAAGCTGCTCTCAGGAATTGTATTTTGATAATTTGGAGAGGTTCCTGTAAGCAGTTTCGGCGTATGGTATTGGTTGAGTGGCGCGTGGGCACAGAGCTTAGATAGATGTCGTTTTCTGAGAATTAAACAACTGAAATTTGTGGACTGTGTTGCCTGTTCTTCCCTCTTGCCCATGTCGAAAGCGCTACCTTGTTCTCAAAGATTTATCAGCAACTCGTCCAAAAGTCAACACCGACCTAAGAAGTGCCCATCCCCCAGTTTTACCATGATTATCTCCAAATTCTGAGCAGGCACTTGCTCGGGATTTTTACAGTAGTTAATATTGCTCATTCTCCATGATATTGTACCAAGCAGAGGTTATTGCAGAAGTGCACGTCACTTCCCACTTGGATGAATAACAAAGAATTCTTCAACATGTTCACCATCGTAACATTTGTCATCGCCATACAGTTTGAAAGTTGCACATATTTCCCAACCCCGCATCAACAGAAAATGGCAGATGCTAGCATCACAAAGTTTGCAGCTAAACATAAAAATGTTTGTGACAACATTCTGGTGGGAATTCCGTTTCCCTTGAGCTCGGTTAAAAATCAAGAGAAGTTATTTAGGTGGGAAGTATATTTCCAGCAGTCCAAGAAAGAGTTCAAAAATGCAAAATGCAGAAGAGAAAAAAATCTAGAGCATAACTTTATGGTTTATCCTCAATAACTAGTTACAACATGAACACACAAGAGGCCACTTTTGCTATGAACAGAAACGTGACGCTTGGTCAAAAAAGATCTGGCCATTAGTCCACTTCAATACATTTGAACACACACACAAAAAAACAATTGTTCTAGTCTCGCTCCAGCGTGTTTGGGAGGTGGCAGACATACCTCTGTTCTCTACCAAAATCAATTAACAAACAAGCACTGCGCATGTCCTCGGGTAAGACGGCTACTACAGAGTGTCCTGGTCTGCTTGTCTTCACAATATAAAATGGGAAGACTGAGTTCTGCACTTCCCGCTCCTCAAGTGGCGTGCACAGGAGGATGCAGCGCTCCATGTTCATGTAATCTACATGGAGAGCCCTCAAAATCACTACAACACTGCCATCATGGCAAGAAATTACTGTAGAATTGCTTTTTTCGCCCTCCTGTACTGCGTGCTCTCATACACCTGGGAGTTCACAATGAAGCGCTCGTGCTCCAACGCATCTGAAGGGCAAAAGCCAACTCTGGCAGTCATTGCTGCAGTTTCTGCAGGGGAAAACCTTTGCACTGGCGTGCCCCTCCCCAGGAGACATACTCCCTCAACATGTGTGGCTCTCCTGAGGGGCTCGTATCCTAAGACGCGCTGACACTTTAGCCTTACCGCCGCCGGGAGAAAGTCTGCCGCCAGCAGGGTCTCCAATTCCTGCCGCATGACCACCCGCTCTACAATTTGTTGCGGCACTCCTTTTGCAGCAGTTACTTGCTTCAGCAAGCGGCCATTGCCGTCCTCAAACCGGAAGGCCGAGTTGGCCCACAAGGGCCCCATGCGCCGCACTGTAGAGGAGAGGTGTGTCAACTGATGCACGTTGAACGTCATGGCAGTCTCCCCATACAGTCCGGGCATCTGGCCAACGAACTGTGTCAGCAAGGTCTCTGAAAATGCATGGTATGGAATGAAACATAAGAGAAACAAGCCCAACAACGATTGCTTATTTCCATTTTCACAACAGCTAGCTATAAACCCGATACAGTTGACTGCCGATAATTTAGGACAGACGGCAGTTTATGGCTTTTTATTGTTTCAAAACAGCTGTGATAATACTGGCTCGTAAATGCGTAATATAGAAGCAGTCTTGGGCAGTGAGTAGTTACTAGTAGCGCGCTACCGGTAACTAGTTATTTTTTCAGTAACTTGTAACTGTAACTAGTTACTTTTCAGTTAGAGGAACTTGTAGCTGTAACACTTACTTTTTTACACAGTAACTGTAACAGCAAATACCTTTTTTATATAAAAAAATGTTGGACAGCAACACTCGTTAAGGTGATTTCTTAAAACTTTTTCTACGTCTTGAGGTTATTAGCTTACGTATATGCACCGCAGTGAAACGAAGATAAAAAAGAAAGAAAAAGAAACTGGCGATCAGACCTCCGCCGTGGAGGGAGCTGGCCTACCCTCGTAAAGAAAGACCAACACAGAGGGGCACACCGAGAATGGGGCACCCATAGTGACACAGGGAAAGAAAGGAAGCTGGCACCCACAGCGGTTGAGGACAGAAGCTTGTCTTCTTCATCTATGCTGGCTCACTCCCTTCGCGTGGGTGAACATCTGAATTGTGCGGCAATCTGGGGCCTTCATGTGGGGTCTTTTACTCTTAGTCATGTCTCGTTTATCCCCAACTTTCTGTTTTCGTGTCTAGAAAAAAACTGTCTTGTTGACAACTTTCGTGTTGTACACTCTACACCCCAAATAGGTCTTCTCTTTTAACAAAGAAAGTGCACGACGCTGCCTTTTTTTTTTTTTCATTGAGACGATTGGAGTTTTTTGTCCCCTTAATTTTCAGTGAAAGAGTCTCCATGTGGTGCAGGAAGCGAACAGTGTTTCAATTAATTTATTTATTTTTGTTGTGTTTTCTTCAGAATGATTGCCCTTTTTTTACCCTGAGCCATTTTGACTACCCACATGCCTTCCTACGTTTCTATTGAATAAAATCTATCATTTGGTTTGTAATCTATTACTTACCGTTTTACACAGTAATAGAAAAGTAACAATGTTACTTTTTTACAGTAACTGTAACAAGTTACTTTTGGAAGCTCAGTAACTGTAACAGAGTTACTTTTTTGGCAGAGGTAACTGCGACCTTAACAGTTACTTTTTTGGCTTAGGTAACTAAACTAACAGTTAATTTTTACTGGTAACGTGCCCATGACTGTATAGAAGTAACCATTGCACACATTTTTTTCTAAAAAAAGTCGAGAATCTCAGACACAATCCTTTCATAATGATACTGCCGTTTCTTCCAATAAATATTGCTTGTCAGAATGGGTTCAAGAATTGTTCAGTTGTGGCAAGAGTCCGAGACAAAGAAAGATGACTTATAGCCACCCTTTCCCTGAAAGAGTAGTCGCAACGACCAATTGCAGAAATTACAAGAAGTCTGCTGCCTATGGTTAACTGCATAATCCAAGCTTTTTGAAACGAGGGCCGTATATGCGATGCTCCACGCAGGGCACGTTCACGTTTGACAAAAGACGAGCAGAACCAGCTTCTTCTTGCTGCTGCGACTGTTAATCCTTTTCAGTCACGCATGAAGTCCCAGAGACAGTCGGCATAACCGTCTCCGACCACACGGTGAAGCACGGGTTTGCTGAAGCAGGACTGTATTGCCGATCCTCTGCCCAGAAGCAGCTCGTCAACGAAAACAAAAAGCGCGCCCTCCTTTGCTTCGCAGTCGATCACAGAACGTGGACTGCGGACAGGTGATCTTGACCGACGCATCTATGTTTACGACTCGCTATGACCAGCAGCTTCTAGTGTGGCGAACCGACTACTGCCTGTAATAAACTAGTTCCTTTCAAGACCTCTATTTCTAGCTAAAACGGCACTAGATTTTATTGTTTCTTCAATTAATAAGTAGGCAATTTGGTCTTTTTACAGATACCACCCTCATCTTCTGTGGCAAGTCGCCCCTAGTGACAGCAGTGTTGTCAATGTCTGGGGTGCTATTTCTCGAGAGGGGCTTGGGACAGTGTTTAATGTTTAGGATTGGGGGAATAATGACGTGTCACAGTTATTGTGACATAGTTGACTACGTCAAGATTCCCTACACCCTCGAGGACCCATTCCCCGACACGAACTTCGTGCTTCAACACGATTTGTGTCCAGTTCACACGTCTCACAAAGTCCGCGACCTCCTGGAAGGTCGCTGAATCAACATGCTCCCACTGCCCTTGAAGGGTGCCGACCTCAACATAAGTGAACTTGTTTGGAGGTGCATAAAGACAACGATGGTGTGGTGTCCTCTTTACAGGGCCACTGCCAACGAACTGTGGCGTGTTGTCCACGAGGAGTGGGAGAAGCTCCGGAACGAACCAGACTATTGGCAAGGTCTTTGATTCCTTAACATCACGGATAAGAGCAGTGGTCGATGACAATGGGGCGATGACAGATTATTAGGGTTGTTGCCAAGATTTTAGCCGCCCCAATAGAATCGTTATGTTAATGGATCACCCAGACTAAAAAGGTTAACCTGAACATCATTTCTTCCTCGGGAGCGAGCTTTATTTCTTACTTGAGATATTTCATTCGCAGGAAGTTGGAAATTCAAACACTCCATTAAGTTTTCTACATTATTTGAAGTGTTATTGGTTAGTTTGTGTACAATATATGACTTTCGTGAAAAAATGTGTTTGTATTGATGCTATCGTGCAAATATAATCGTTTTTAATGGTCCAGTTTTTGTATTAAATTCAATGAATACTTTTTTGTACCGACTCAGAGAAGGAGTTGTAAATAAATAAGTAAATGTTTCACCACAGACCATTAACAAATCTAGTCCTAAATGCTTAAAAGCCTTCAACATCTGTCTGTTTGGTTAATAAAAGTAATCTACCAGATATGCAACAACCATCGGCAACGATTTGTTTAGTTTGGTATGTTCCCCTTGTTGGTTGTTTGACTGGTTCGTTTCCGAGTCAGGGAATCTCCGTGCTGAAAGAGGCACCCACAAAAGCTTGTAAAGCAAAGATCAGCAAGTGCTGTTGCAGCGTCTGCTTTGCGCCTAGCAGACGACAGTGAAAGATTTAAATCACACTCTCCTACCCTCTGCAGCCTCACTGCACAGGGTAGGCGGGGGTAGGCGCAGCGTTTATGAGTGCACCTGCCATGTGGAGCTGGGGGTGCAGAACGGCCATGGCTTCCATGTTATAGCTAACAGAGTCCGTGATAGTACAGCAATATACTAAACAGTAAAATGGATAGGTGGGCTAGTTAGTACATGTTTAACTTGTGGAGCGCCTAAAAAACGAGGACACGAGGAAGACGAGACAGGACCGAGTGCTAATTTACAACTGAGCGTTTATTGAAAAACACTATTTGTACACAAATTCAGGGTCGCGACACAAAAAGGAAAACTCTTTCTCAGTTAAGTGTACTGACAGTGCACTCACGCAGCCTATCCTCAACCTTTAGTGCAGTAGGCCTCAAACAATTCTCTCTCAGTTTTGTTTTCTAGTTTTCCAACTATTTCTGTTTTGTCAAGATTAGGCGCACACGGACACCTATCACAGTGAATTGCTAGATTACCCGACGGGAAACTTCTAACAGATAGGGCGTGCTCGCGTGCCCTGTCGTTCAAGCACCTCCCCGTTTGCCCTATATACGCTTTTCCGCAAGTCATAGGTATTTCGTAAACAACTGACGTTGCGCAGGCGTGTTTCTTGGCGCAAGCCTCACTTTTTCCTTTTTTGTTGTTGACTCTTGAGCAGAAACTGGACAGTTTTGACGGCGCAGAAAACACCACAAGCACCTCGAAGTGTGCGGCAACTCTTTTTAGGCCGTGGGACAGCCCGTGGACATAGGGGATTACCACGGGTCTTGTCTTTTCCTCTGGTCGGCCGCTTCCCCTCCGTTTCTTTTTTAAGCTTCGAAACCAGGGTTTCGGCAACTTCTCTCAAAAAACGCTCTGGATAGCCCGCCGTTTTAAAACCACCAAAATATGGTGTCAAAACGGCTGCAGTTCTTGGATTTAAACTTGCACTTCGACAAGAACCACGTATGCTGGAAGCACCAGCCACACTCGAAGAAAGGCGTTTTGCCTTTTTCGTCTGCCCACTCCAAGTTAGTCAAACGAGAAATTGTGTCGTCGTTCATGAGAGCCTCCCTAGACAAGTCGTGCAAGCATAACATGGGCGAAAGCTTTTTTGATCAGGTGCGACGCCTTAAAACGGCGGGCTATCCAGAGCATTTCTTGAAAGAAGTTGCCGAAACCCTGGTTTCAAAGCTTAAAAAAAGAAACGGAGGGAAAGCGGCCGACCAGAGAAAAAAGGCAAGACCCGTGGTAATCCCCTACGTCCACAGGCTGTCCCACGGCCTAAAAAGAGTCGCCGCACACTTCGAGGTGCTTGTGGTGTTTTCTGCGCCGTCAAAACTGTCCAGTCTCTGCTCAAGAGTCAACAACAAAAAAGGAAAAAGTGAGGCTTGTGCCAAGAAACACGCAGCACAGCACACTGAATGCGCAACGTCAGTTGTTTACGAAATGCCTATGACTTGTGGAAAAGCGTATATAGGGCAAACGGGGAGGTGCTTGAACGACAGGGCACGCGAGCACGCCCTATCTGTTAGAAGTTTCCCGTCGGGTAATCGAGCAATTCACTGTGATAGGTGTCCGTGTGCGCCTAATCTGGACAAAACAAAAATAGTTGGAAAACTAAAAAACAAAACAGAGAGAATTGTTTCAGGCCTACTGCATTAGAGTAAAGGGCGAGGATAGCTGCATGAGTGCACCATCAGTGCACTTAACTGAGAAAGAGTTTTCCTTTTTGTGTCGGGAGCCTGAATTTGTGTACAAATAGTAAGTGTTTTTCAATAAACGTTCTCGTCTTCCTCGTGTCCTCGGTTTTTAGGCGCTTCACAAGTTAAGCATATACTAAACAGTTTGTTTTCCAGACATTGTAATTTAAATAAAACAAGTAGCCAATAATCCCATGCCTCCGTTTGCTTGCATAAGCTCCTTTCAGTACAGATAAACCGAAGTTTTAAAAAGATATTATTTACCGGCACGTCGGATCTGTGATTCGTTGATCTCTGGCAGCAACAGCAGGAAAATGGCTTCCGCAAGCCGGCAGAGATGTCTCCAATACCTCGGAGGTAGGATGTCCAGCGTGCACGGCAGGACGTAGAAAAGGAGCCAGTGTCTCCACTCACTTGCCTTCCAGAAGGCGTGGTCCTGGAGGGACCTTGGCAATCGTGTGAAACAATGCGGTGGTTTGATGCAAAGCAGGCGCTCGTTGATTGCCGTCAGCTGGTGAGGTTTGCCTGAAAACAGGAATTGTACAACATTTTTATTTACTATAATTGAAGATCACTCATTGCAATGGAGACATTCATATTTGAATTAGGCCAGCAAATGATATGCAAGCAGAGTGGTTGTTTGGGCGAGCTGGTTTGACACCTTATGCAATCTTGTGCGCAGCAAGGACAAGGACAAAGGGGAGAACAAGGACACAATAAGGCGCCTTGTTGTGTCCTTGTTCTCCCCTTTTGTCCTTACTTTGCTGCACACAAGATTGCATAAGATATACAAGTTTTTGGTGGTTATGCGCAGTTCTTAATGTAGCGAGAAAAGACACAACATTAAAAGAGCCGCCTGCGTAGCAATGGTCTTTGTAACCAGGTGTGATGCTTGTGTCTTTTCTCCCAAGCACATTATCCAGGTTATAATTTGAATTTCACTCACTGGTACCTGATAATGTGCTTGGGAAGCACCTTGGATGTGGGATGGTTAGCAGTGCTGCTGTTGTGTTTTGACGCTATTAGTGCGAGATGCAACAGTAGAAATAAAAGCTGGTTCGCACAGTTGCGACCGCCTACGAGTGCGACCACTTGTGACAGCTTACGAGATGCCGCTACCTAGCTTCAGCCCTTGAACTACACGAAGCACGGAAACACACCGCCATGTTTTTAAAGCGGTAGCTTTATAGGATGACCATGCTCAAGGTTGTGTAATACCTTCACTCGTGAGTGAAATAACATTGCGACCTGCACCTAAAGTGTTCGGCGACTGTAATCAGTGGGCATATCCTCCCATGTTCTCCATCCCTTGTGCCGACTAAAAAGCTGGGGGAAGGGGGAGGGGGCTCATGCAACACCACCTCTAAGCAGTCAGGCAAAGTAAAGGCGGGAGAGGGCTGGAAAGGGACAGCGAAATCATGTGGCGTGCAGTCAGCCAGTGAGCATACAGAGCTCGTCGTGTTTTTCTCAGCAGGCCGGAAAATCTTTGCCACATGGCCGACGTGACCAGAAGGCTTCTTCTCGCACTGCCCCGGTCCTCCTCACAGTTGTTGACAGTGGTGTAATCAGCAGGCATCGAAAGAGCTCGATGGGTCAAGCAGCAGAGCATGCCGAGGGCAACAAATGCACGAACGGCACCAGCAACAGCAACAATTTGTTTTCATTAACAGTGTCTCTGTAAAGCTACCGCATTTCATCACGTTTGGTCAAATATGCAACCATTTTTTGTTTACATCCATGTGCCAATGCCGGTGTATGTGCTGCAATTGAGCACAGGAGTGTGCTTCTAGGATGTGTTAGACTGCTTGAGGATTGCTATGGGATGACACTCATTAATTAGTGACTGGAAAAATCAATAGGGGAGGTGTTTTTTGCGCTCTTTTTGTCGCTTGCTCAAGAAGTGGCTTGGACTAAATGGGTCCAGTAGCAATCCCTAGGGTCGAGGTGGAAGTTCCATTTGATTGCTCCTGTAGTATTTCACATGTCGTTCAGTGATTTTATGGGTGCAGGCGCAGTGGATGGTGATTGTGTTTTTAGTTATAGTCTGACGTGTAAAAAGAAGTTAGCACTATCGTTTCATCATGCAGCTCAGCAAAACTAGCCGTTGCTATGATTGCAATAATAAATATTCATTCTTGTTTCATATCCATCCCAAGTTTGACACAAGGCTTTCAGCAATTTCTCTCAGATTGCCCTCTGGATACCCCACTTTTCTTAGGCAGCTGACTTAATGTAAAAGCCTTAGTCAGCAACATGATCACAAAGTTGAGGGTTTTACATGTCACACTGATGAAGAGCATCTTGTACAGTCGGCCGTAAAAAGATTGACACAGGGGAGCGATTGCCTGGCCGGCGATAAGGCGACACGGGGCGCTTCGATAGCGTAAGCAGGCTGGGGTCGCGATTGCCGGATTCGTCCACTCTTGGATGCACGGGGGACGTCGACACACTGGAGCCGTTCCCAAAGCGCGCTTTCGAAACAACACCGCCTGACTGCGCACATGTGTTCTGTTTTTGCTCGCTCAGTGAGAACAGCGCTATCCTTTTTTTATCAGTGCCTACCGTCATAAACGACGCCGTGATAAACAGGCCGCACGTAAAAAAAGGAAAAAGGAATTGCTACAAACGATATTTATTTCTCTCTCGAAGCACCCCTGCGATTCAAAAGTGAGAACGTTCCGGCCATTCTCGTTCCCCGTCTTAGAGCGAAATATAGCGCCGCGTGTGGCGGTTTCACCGCACCGGCCAAGAATCACTTGTGTCAATCTTTTTGTGGCCGACTGTACACATAAGTGGATGATTGAGGGTTAATTTGAACCACCTGGGGATCTTTTTGACATGCAACTTAAATTTTGGTTACATGGCGCCCCCACTGCAATAAGCCTTATTGTGGGCACTTCGGCCGAGATTCCAACCCACCAGCTGTGGATCCAGAGGCCGGCGCTTTGCTTCGGAGCCATCGAAGCGGCTGCAACATGATCACACGATTCTAACAGAACAGCCGCATCAAGAACGATCGATGCCACTCAGCCGCCAAAGAAAAGTGGGGTATCCTGAGGGCACTCAAGTAGAAATTGCTGAAAGCCTTGTGTCATTGTTGAAATAAGATAAAACAAAAAAAAGGAGGTGGCAGCGTTTCCATATATCAATAGATTGCCCCACAACTTTACGATTGCCAGACACTTTTGTATTCCCATAGTGTTTGCAGCATCATCAAAGCTATCTATGTATCTTATGCCCAAGCATAGGCGCCGACTACGGGGGGGCTCGGGGCCCGAGCCCCCCGAACTTTCCCGGGGGGGGGGGCAGAGCCCCCTCGGCGGTGCCGGGCTCCCCCCCCCCTTCCGCCCGAGCTCTTCGGAAAAGCAAGTACCATCGCCTCCGGAACCCTGGCCCTGGGTGCACCTAATTAATCTCATCTGTGCGCCCAGGTGCCCGCACATATCGATAGCTGGCACCCAGTGGATAAATTGTTCTAACTATTCGCGCAGTCCTGTTCGAAGACCCTACGTAGTATTAGCAAATACGATAAAGGCTAGTGATGGAAATTCCTTCAAAAGCCATTGGAAGTAGTCGCGAATGACGGAAGTGGCACCTCTAGCGGACCTGCAGCCTACGGAAGTAGACGACATAATACATTTTGTAAGCCCCATTTTGTTTTCCCAAACGTTGAAACAATTCATCATGGTCAGTGCGCTTGAACCCCGGAATTCACTGATCACAACTGCAATGACAGCTAAATTATAGGGTCACAAAAGCAGACATTTGTTTAAGTATCATGCCGTAAGCATGCTTATGCTACGTTCTCCAGGGGATTACACACGTTTGGGACGTCTCTTTCAAGCGAAAAAAGAATTCAAGCGTTTTAAACAACCGTTCACAAAGGTTTCTCTTGATGTTCTCGGCACAACGCGATAATCTTGATAACCGTCCGTTGTTGCTGTTTTCACCAAGGGTTTTATTATACCCACGCCTTCGGCCCCCCGCCACCATGCCCGTGTTTGTATGTGTGTGTGGCGGGGGGGGGGGGATTAAGGCGGGCTTGTTGGGCCCCAGCCCCCCGGGAAATTGAGAACTTTCCGCCTATGTGCCCAAGAGTGAATAACGGAATGCAAAAGGGGGCGTCTGCACAAATGAGCATGCAAACAAATTTGGAGATTACGCCATATCGATAGTCAACAAAATGCCAACGCCATATGGGCGAATTTCACACTGGCCAGTTAGGCAGATGAGTAAATGAAAGTGCGAGGAAGCACTAATTTACTGTAGAGCGGTCTACCCGAAAAACTTGGCTGTCCACTGCGATCGGTGCGGTAGGTAAAACGAAATTTTGGGCAAGTATAAAACCATAACAAAATGGGAGATTTTGATGTATTTAAAATAAGTGTAAAGCGGAGTGGTGGCCACATGAAACCTAACTTTTTTAGGAGAAGGGATTACAATCCATTGTGTATAAAGTTGAACCAAGTTTGTATATATGTGTGTTTTCTTTATGAACTTCTGTTGTCAGTAGCACTCTGGTGTGTACTCTTCCATCTTTGTCCTCATTATTTCGGCGCTCTTGCTCAATTGACATGTAGCAACTATGCTCAGGGGCAACTTTCTGTGGTAATGCAGTCAAAGCTACGAGTCACTCCAAGTGCCGATCAAAGCTATGCGTCGCAAAGTATAGCCCATCAACATGTTCTTTTTTTTTATCTATCCCTTGATTCAGTATTTTCCTTACAAGAAGCCAATTGACAGGTCACGAATTGTCTACTAGATCTCTTCAATGCAAAGGTCTCCTTCAATCAGTACCTGTATGATCATGTTGTTCAAGGGGCCAGGACACAAAAATAATTGTGCTTGATTAGTCTTGATATGGAACGATCGTAGGTTACTGAGTATACATGCTCCAAGTTACTGTTTTTAGGGCTCTATTAAACTAAATAATAAATTTTCCAATGTTGATAATTTCCTTCTCGAGACCAGGCTACATTGGCAAAATCCTGACATCGCCTGCCTAGAAACGCCACACATGGCATCCGGGAATCACGTGACTGTAATCTTTTAG
>JAZHYW010031210.1:0-11575 GCA_037355805.1 Ixodes ricinus | reverse complement strand
TGTATACGGCTTTCCAGAGTTCGCGGCGTTTTCAAAGATAGACGTAGCTTTTATCGGAGTCACAACTCTTTAGGTGGAACAAAATTTTCTGACGTTATGGGTACGCCCGACGCTCATTGGCTTTTGCTCGAATCAATCGTGGGTAATCGGGAAGTCTTGAAAATTCGTTGAACAAAAACAGTGCTTCCGCCAATCCTGATGTTCATCAACGGCGGGACAGCGAAGCCTCGGGAAAATAATTAAATAGTTGACTTACTTAGTTATCTATGAAACTTGAGTCTTGGTTTTAGATCCTTGAAGGTCGCGTCTTCGGCGTGTTGACCGCTGGTTTGTTATCGATGCGTAAAAGGGCTTACAGGAGCCTTTGCGCGAGCTCTGCTGATCGAACGTACAATGAGCGATGTCGTGAGGGTTTCGACTCCAATAAAATGTTTGTTCGTTCCTGCATTGGCCGTCCTTATCACGGTGCCCCAGTGCATTCTGGCCTGGTAAATTACCACCTTTTGGTAGGACGCTTATAAGAAAAGGAACTTCTTCTTTGTGTTTATGCGTGGCTGAAGTTGCTCCAAAGCCGTTGTTTAGAATCGGGTGCTAGGCACTTAGCCGAATCTCTCGGTTCACCTGCTCCGTCATCGAACATTTAATGGTTACTGCTTTCTTCGCTGTCTAGGTTGCCTCTATTGGGGAAGGCATCGGCTCAAAAAATATTGCCAGTTTTGTCTCTGCTTGACTGATGGGGCCATTAAGTCGTTATTGGCGTAGTGTTAGTGTCCTAGGCCTCTCCCTTAGTCCATAGGTGGCTGCTCTGGTGGAAATCGGATGGTTGGCTGTCATTACAAAATAAACAGAAGCTGCTTTATTTGCAGTTGACATTCTCGCCGAATATTGGCCACCAAATGTCGGCTTCTTCATCACCCAATGACTTTGCTTTGTCCGGGCCACGCCGTTGTTTACTGCGTTTGGTGCAATGGCGGAGCCTTCCGATAACTGCATGAGTTTACCTATTGGGGAGGAGGATAATAGACGAGCAGCAACACTCTTAATCTTTGAGAGATGTTTTTCTTTTCTGTTTTGCCTCTACCCTTCCGCAATAGGCAGATACAATTAAAGGGGAAGACCAAACACGGATGAAGCTCCGTGAAGTAAATCCCTCCCCCAACGACACGCCTGAGCCACTGTTTTGGGCCAGCTTACGTGGACTGTGAAAAATGCATTTGCCAGTGAAACGGTAGTGGGTTGATTTCATGGAGCGGGGAATGCGTCAAAGATTGCATGGAGAGAGTGTGTCGGTGGCAGGTCACCCGAGGAGGACGAGGGAGACCCTCCACAAGAGCTCACGTACTCCCTTCGAATCTGGGTCGCACGCCGCGTTATGGAGATTCCCGCAGCCTGCCTGAGCTAAACCTAGATTGGTGTGTAAACACGTGGTTTCCACAACGACCAAAACGCAACGTGGTTTGAGCCATGTCTTTCTGCACCCTTTGAAGGAAAAAATCTTCTTTCAGAAAGTAGAAGGGGACAATATTTATGCTATTCAAGCGCAAGGCAGTGTCCCTAAGAGTGCAGTAACATCGCAGTCTTGAGCTCCAAGTGCGTGCTTAAGTTAAACAAGCCAAAGTATTGCTAGAGTTCCGGCGTTGTTGATGAATGTGTAGAGCTTATAATATGTGTGGCTTTTCTGAGAGAGGCTTTACTTTTTGACTTTTTGTTTTACTGCGCAAACAAATTCTCGTTGAGACATTGAATTCATACATGTCTCTATAGATGACGATACCGTAATCCCTAAGAATCAAGAAAATCTGCAGCGATAAACTTTGTGCACAAAAGTAGATATTTGACGAAAAGTAGGTCATGAAAATAAGCCAACCATAAAGGTAGTATTTCGATAAGTGTATTTATGAAACGCTGCAACGCTTGGGCCACGATACTAAGAACGAATGACATCTGAATGTATTCAATGTAACCAAAATATGATATTGCAGTCTTCGATATATTGATAAGGTCTAGTTTAGACTACAGGGTTCTTCCAAATAGAATTGACGTGCAGTCCTCGACGTTTTGGTAGGGTAGATATTTGATAATTTAGACACGTTTAGGGCATGGAATTCCTCAGACTTGGGTCAGTTTCCGGTTCATGAGGGCACAATGCGAGGGTCAGAAAACCAGGGACAAGAAAAGGGACGCGCTCTTCAAAGTTGAAGCATGCGCGAAATTCCCTATATGAAGTACGCAGCTTTTCTGGTCCAATTCGACGTGTGAAGCAATTAACTAGTTATTAATTGCTAGCCGCGTACGGTGGTTTTTTAAATGCTCTCTGAATTTTTCCACTTTCACACAGCAGCAACTGCGATCCCATGAAGAGACACGATCCTTACATAGGAACGAGGCGAACACTACCGCTCCTAGGGAAAAGTGCAGTGGAGGCGGAAGGCGTTCGCCGACGGGGTTGCAGAGGTGTAGCAGAAAGTGCTTCAAGGCACACAAGAGGTGTAGCACAGGGTTCCTCAAAGAGATCGAATGTACGGCCGTGGTCACGCGTTGGGGCACTGACAATCACCTGGTTGTGACTAAAAACAAAATTATCTTCTGGTGCTGGTTGCGCGGCCACGAGAAGAGCGGGGAGCTCCTTGGCAAAGTGAATGGCAGTCTTTGGTGATGACAGCCAAGTTGCCTTGCGGTGAAGGAGATACGAAATCCAGTGGAGCTTTCACCAACATATATTTTAGTCTTGGGTTAAATAGGATTAAATATGTCCAAGGGCACAAGCGTGGAGAAGGCAGCGGTGGAGGGCGGAACATAGTTCCAACCACGGAAAAGGGGAGGAACCACGCTGGGGGCTGCACGGATGCGAAGGTTTCAGGACGTGAAAGTGGGTGCAAAAGAAAGACGCATGAAATGTCTAAATTCGGCGAAGCTTTCGTAGATGTTCCTGGTTTGTGATTCTTGGAGGCACTCCAAGTGCCTTTGAAGTATGCGCGACACGCTTGAGAGTGTGGCCTAGGTTGTGGCTTCATCATCGTGAAGATATGCGAATAATAGGAGCTACTTGGTATGGTACGAGCTGGGAGCTCTTGTTATTACCCAGGATACCACATTACTGGAGTCGCTGGTAGATGTACATTGTACTGCGGGAAATAATATGTGGGTCTGTGTGAACACCACAAACTAAAACATCGTCAAGGTAGGCCTATGAGTAGCATCCACGTGCTCGTTCTTCGCGTGGAAGTGCGTTTGGAAGAATTTGAGTGTGGAACAAGGTGCGCCTGATTAGTGGTTATGCAAGTATCTACGGAGAATCACCGGGATTGTTTATCGCACGGCACAACCGCGGAAACTAATTGGGTGCAGTAAACACCACGGATACATGTACCGGGCCGCAACTTTCTAAAACTAAGGGGAACGACCTGCATATGTGGATTTAAAACCGGCCTCGCCTATGTACCTGTCGCGGTGGTTGCTTGCGTATCCCTATATTTTATCATGCCTTCTGTCCTCTCAACCAGAGTGCCCCGAGATACACCCGTTTTGCCCAGCTGCCCAACCTGCTTCTCGAAACGTTCTTGTGCACAGTCTCTAGAAGGAACCGCTTCTGGACACGTAGATGCAAGGCTTAGTATTCCAATTTTCGAATGATTGGAGCTGAACGAAAGTATACGTTTATTTGAACCTGGCTCGTTCATCCAGCATATACGGCCCTTCTGTAAAATTAACCCGAGGCCCTGAAAATTACATATTCCTTCCTTTCCTCTCATGACAAACATTTCAGCGGCTTCCACAGCACCTAACACCTCCAACACCTACGTCAGGTCATTAGTTTCTCTGTCAGCCGGTTTACTTAAAATAATTAAAAAACTTATCCACATATATATATTGACTTTGAACCTCTTCGACTCACGAAGTTTCTCTGAGATGGCTCTTCCGAAGCCAAATAGAAACAGAATGCTTGCACAAAACAGGCGCCATACAAGAGCCGATGTTAATGTTCCTTTTCGCACAAGGATACCCGCTTTAAAAGAAACAAAAACCTCTGCTTTTAGTAAAATATCAAACGCTCCATGAAATGATCGACGTTAATGCCACGGGAACTTTGGAACAGAGTACTACCAGTGCATTCAAAACACTTTCTGACAGACAAAAAGAGGAGTTTGTGAGGCACCCAATGAAAGATTTATAGGGGTATCTTTAAGGAATGCATTAGCATGAACCTTAGGAAACGCCACACACGTCTCCTTATAGGATGCGCTAACGCTGACACCTTCACTTGTCTGCTTTGGTTTTCTCTATTTTATCTTCGCGACCTTTTTGTGGCTTTGCAACGGAGTCAGTTGTAGAGTTTTCCAAAGGGGGCGTGTGTGGCAATTCCCAAGGGTTTTGCTAAAACATTCTGTAAGGATTCGGCAGTGGATATTCTTTGTAATTTTTCCGACCATGGTGGTTCTCCTTTGCGCGACTTTCACACTTAACAGCGGCATCCGCTGCCTGACGCTGCTTTCGTTGTTCACCGGTTTCGACAGCCCGTCTCCTTAGTTCACAGTCGGTGTTCTTTGGCTGCCTACGTGGACCAGCGCTAGTAGTTGGTCCACATACCTTTCTTTTTACACTAACCAAGTCGTAAGCGATCCGCACACCTGCAGGTTCAGACTCGTCCCAGCTTCTGCGCGCGCATCAGATTCAGGCGCCGTGACGTCGCCCCCACTCGTCTTTGCATATCAGTGTTCTCCTCCTCTCTACTGGGAGCGCTTCTTTTTTTTAATGTTTCGCCCACACCCGGACGCCATGATATTTTCGTGCAATGTAGGTACTAATTTATAAAAAAATGGTCTTCAACATTATTATAGAATGCACTTCAAACCTTTTTAAGCACCCACTGCAAAAAAAAATGTGCATTTTGATTTTTTCACAATAAACGCATTGCGTAACTTAAGAGCGGTCAAACGTTTACACATGAAGCTTTCCACGTGAAACATAAAATATACCCATGGCATGCGGCTCCCCTTATACCGGCTAGACGGGCAGGTTTTTTTTTCATCGCTTTCGCCAACATGACAAAATCACGCAAGCTATCCCGTCAGGACACCTTGCCGCTCACGGCAGTCGCTGACCAGCCGCAAAAAGAGAGAGCAGGTTCTAATGCGAAAAATTAGCTGTATCGTTGAGTGGCCTACGTCGTAGCTCCCGCGCCCAACGGCAGCTAAACTTCCCTTCACCATAGAGCGATGTGAAGCCGCGATCTGAAGGCTCCCAGCTTTGAAGCCCCACCAAAATCAGGGCCAAACGGCAAATAAATTCCCCTCGTATTTTGAAGTCAACATCTGGAGGATAGTGCTCCAATTGGCTGGCGGGCGTCATAGTTTCAAAGAACGAGGCTCCTATTGCCCGAGGCGAGTCAGATTCAAGGAGATCCACCCCATGGCGCTACGTAACCGCGCAATGGGGCGCCGGGAAAAGGAAGGAAGCGTTTGGCTGGCGGGGCTCGCCAGATAAAGCCCACTCGAGAATACTCCGGGCGCGGCGCGGCCACTTACCCAGAACGTGCGCCAGAACGGCATCCTCGCTTTCGCATGGACAGCTCATCAAACGTGCTTAAGTGTACCTTTGAGCCTCTTCGGCTAGGTGCCCAGGTGACATTTCTGGAGAGCTACATTAATCTTTCAAGATCAAAGCAATGGGAGGTAAGCGTATACATGAAATGTTACTGTCTTTATCAAAAATGGGTATTTTTGTTTTTTTGGGGGTTACACCAAAATTAGCAGTGACTGGCTGTTGTGCCACGGCTATATATATGTTTCTTTTAATAATAGTTAGTTGCGAGTGCACCCGGTCAGTTTAGTTTATTGTAGCCCTTTCCTATCCAAAACCCCAGTATAACTTTTTGATATCTAGATTGTAAAACTGGTAATTTATCTTGATTCTATTTCAATCTTGTCTGGATTCAAGGTTTTCAGAAATGGTTCCTTTGTCAGCAATCTGAATTTCAGGTTTCCGAAACATTTCCAGTTGATTTCAGTTCCATAGTCCAGGTAGTGAAAAGCTATACAGATAGGCAATTGTTTTCTTTGTTTGGCGCCTAATCACGTTATTACGAACCGGCTGCTGAATAGCCACTTTAATCGAAGGGAGGTTGGGTAGGTCTTCATTCCAAGGCAGCAGCTCGACGACTGTTGTCGTTATCTTTCTGTGATGATGAGGCGTGTTATTTTTACTGGTTCGTGGGCCCTGACAAGCCAGCGAAGGATTCGTTCGGCTGCAACCTCCGAATGGTCGGGTTCTTGAGAATCGGATTCTGAAGCATCATTGTCAGAACTGTGAGTCATTTAAAACAGGTTGTGGGAGATTGAGGTGATGGGGCTGGCGGAGATGCCAACATCTGGCATGGCTTGGGCCAAAATGTCATAAAAGAACACGTCTTGTATAAGGGCGAGCCTGGAAACACTATTAACAAAAAATAGTCAGAGTGCAGGCGAGCTGGTGTAAGTTGAACATGATTGTAAATTTTAGACTGGGGCATAAAAGAGAGCACAATTAGAACACAACAGATGTTACCTCCTCTTTTTCTACCTTCTGTTGTGTTCCTTTATGCCCCAGTCTCAGGTATACAATCATGTTCAACTATGTAACAACAATGGTAATAGGTCGGGCTTCACAGAGTACGGCGTGAAGAGACGTGGGGATTCCTTGGGGGTATCAAGGTAAACCAAGAAGGTCACAGATTTAGAAGGTACGACAGAGTTGCTGGGTAGAAGAGCAGTACTGCTTCTTGGGCTATGGCTTATTTTTGTGCACCTGTCGCTTGCTCTGCCTGAATCTGGAGTTGTTCTGGTTGGGGTGCCGGGGCGGTCTCAAGTGGGGAGTCTCGGCGAGCGGCATGGCCCTCCATGGGGCAGGACGTATAAACAGGTGTGAAGATCAAGGGTCGCTACAGCCGTCGAGACCAGTCCCCTACCCGATGAGTGCAACGTGGTAGATGAACCGTACCCACTCAAAGATGTGGAGCTTGACCGTGGCAGAGAGGCCAAAACACCAGCAGACCCAGACCTCAACGATGCGCTCGGGCAGCTGTAGCTCGGTGATCTCACGTTTTCGGATGTGGGAGGAGTGTCGTGATGCTGACTGAATGTGCAGAAACGCCAAGGCAAATTAACTCCGAGTGGGGGAATCCGGTAACTGTGATCAAAACGCTGGCTTTGCCTCTGGTAGTGGGTCACGATTTCGGATTCATCGAAAGGTTTGGGAACCATGGTGTGGGGCTGATTGAGCCTAAAGTCTGGTCGCTGCTTGGGTAGGTGGAAAGCCGAGGGTCAGGAAACCCGAGTTGAGCCTGCTGGGTGTGGACGTTTGGCTGAAACTCTGTACTTGCTGTCGGCGGCTAGGCATAGGCGGTAGACCGTTTTGGGACGTTGCGCTGCGGGCTGCTGCTGCTGCTGGGCTGGGGTAGGGGGGAGAACCGGTGCTGCTGAGATTGGTGGTCTGGACGAGAGAAAGCTCACCAAAGGTTTTGAAGAGGTGCTTCGGTGGGAACTAAACTGGCTCTGAAGAACCCAATGTCTGCAGCAAGTGCTCGTCCGAGAACCTTGGCAATGGTGGCTGCACGATTCAAGGTAGGGTTGGCGCAGACGGTTCGAAGGCCGTGAATCTGCCGCTGGCGATGTTAGGTTAGACCGGCCCCGAATTGCCGAGAAAGGATTTCTAGAACGAGTTTTGCGGATTTCACACTTAGTTTTGACTTTATTGTCAGAAAACTGGCCGCAGGATGGATGGCGCGCTTCCCTTTCGGAATTTTCGTGGTTCCGACCAGCGACTAACATTGATAAACATTCTTATTCCTATATGCTACAAAAAGCATTGTGATTGCGTTATTTTAAATTGTGTTTACCAGTCTAAAAGCGGTAATTAAGCTCTTTAAATGTGCCCCACAAACACGCGAGGACTAAGTTTTACCTATTTTCCGCCTTTACGAACGCATTATCCCACACGAATAAAGTCGCATTCGAAACCTATTGCCACACGCTTTCTATGAAAAACAATGGTGACTAATTGTAGTTGGTGACTTCACTTGCACACCTCCGCGTCTGACGGTTTTCGCCAGGTCGAACGGGCTAGTCGCCACTCAGATCATGGATGGATATTACTCCAGACATCACGGCAGAACAAGCCAAATATAGTTTCTTCATCTAATTGAAGAAAAACACTATTTTCTTTATTTACACAACCAAATTAAACATTACTGTGATTAGTCTTCATATATAGAAGAGAGAACCGGCTGCATGAGTCACGCGATACACTTCAAGGTGGTGTCGGGGCTCGTTTTCTCTTCCCCTAAAGAGAAAAGGTAATGGAGACTTGACACAATGATTAGTCCCGTATCGTTACCACGTCAAATGCCGTTGAATCTGGGGACGTCAACTTCTCCGCTTAGTATAGCGGTGGAATTGTCGCGTTGGCACAATGAGGTTAACGTGAAAATGTGTCACGTGACAACGTTACGTGACGCAGTATAGTCACGTGGCGTCACATCACGCGACGGTACTGTGTTACGTGACACCACGACTTGGCATCCTGACGCCATGTTACGTCATGACGTTGTGTAAGACCATGTCACGTGAATCCGATGTCTCACTTGGCTCTTCGAAAGGCAACAGAGCCTCATGCGACATTTCCTAAGTTAAAACCAGGGGTTCCAAAACACCGACCCGCGGGCCGAGTCCGGCCGGCAGATGTCTTTCGACCGCCCCTAGACTTGCTGCGGTTATTTGCCGTGGTCTGTGGACCGCTTCCAGCTTGCTAGAGGCGCGAACTGAATCGCACGTGAGAGAAACATCGTGAGGACGCCCCAAATTACGCACGAACCGCGTGAACGAGAATATAAGAAAAGAAATGAGAGACACCTGTGTTATTGTATGGGGGAATCGGTGGCCGAATTTCCGAGAAACTATCATATCATTCGTTGAAATCCATAAGGCCCGGCAGAGCGTGCCTGAATGACTTCTGTGTATCGAAATGTTGATTACAATAAGCAAATTTCAAATCCATCGTGCTGGCCAAAGACATGCTTGCATTTTTCACCATCTTACGTTTGTTTTGTGTTGAGATCTTTTGTCGCGTTTTCAACCTCTCAAATCACGGCAGTTAAAAAAATCGATGGCCGAGTGGGCTAACGCAATTGCGCTTGGAGCCGAGATCGAAAGCTTGCGCTGCAGAACTTCCTGGTTCGATGCCCACCCTCTTCCCTGTCCGTTTCAATCTAAATGATTTTCGTACCGGCACGAGTTCGTGTAATCACGGCTGCGTGGTGCACGTTAAAGACCCTAGGCTACCGGTTGAACTGCCGTGGCTATATTGCTCATCTAGCACTAGAGACACGTCACCCGTTGAGGACTACTAGCTTCAAGATCTGTCTAAACATACAAGCAACACAACTCATTCTTTATCGTAAAGCTTGCCCTTCGTATTATTAATGATTTCACAATGTCTTCACCAACAATGCCATTCTGAATCCCTTTTTCATATCTGTGTAACTCGTATGTCCAAATTCTTTGCGTTCGCATATATATTGCGCATGTTGCCCACTGTCGTAATTTTGCAGATTTTCAACATCAGTTCTATAACTCTCATTATTGCTATGCCTCCTTAGAACATATCAAAACTCTAATCCGAATTCTAATCTTGTTAAAAGATTTCTGCCTACCATGTAGTGTTGAAAGCATAATTAGCTAAATATTAGATTGAAGGATAAAGTACTTGCATTCATCCCCTCAGATGGTTTTATTTTTTATATAGTTTTAACCTTTTTAATTTTCTATGAAAACGCTTATTCTAGGATTAGTGGTTTAGTTTTTTCATCATTAATATCTGCTTATTTATTTTATGGCCCACAAAACAGAGATAAAATCGAGATCTGTCCTTAGTCAGAAAGGTTGAGAACATTCCTGTGAATTAAGCACATTCAGAGAGAATCCCTGTATAAATAATGAATTCCACTCATTGTTGGACTTCTGAGAACAAAGGTCGCACAAACACACTCGCCCACACACGTGGGCGCCAGGTATGGAAAGTGTACCAGAGTATGGCCAACATGTAAACAAACGCCCAGGAGGGTGGGGCTAAATCCGATCCGGAACTCAATCACAGCGCGGGAGGGCGGATGCCTAGCCCAATCCAACCAATCACAGCGCAGCAGAGGCGGGGCCCTTTCCCTCTTCTCCGCCATCCCAGCGACCAGTCGACAGGCCGTGGGCATCGATGGCCCCCGGCCACACGGGGCGATTATCCAGTGACCAGTTGGAGCTCACCGAGGTCCCGCCTTCGAGTCACTGTGCTCGGTATAGGTGCGAGGTCACGTGTCAGGCGCGTGCCAGAAGCGTGCCACCGCAAACCACAAAACCACAAACCGCAAACTCTGCAGACCTCAAAACCGCAAGCCAGGTGTTGTGGTCATCACCCGACAACAACCCTGCGGATGTCACACGCCAAGGGCGTCTTACGTGTGATGGGTTCGAGCTGCGTCCGACAGACGGCGCTCACGTGATGGTGACAGTGTTTGAACCGCTGCGCGAAATGCGTGGAAGCACGGTCTGACAAGGCTGCGCTGGGCGACAGGACTCGACCTGTCGACCTTGGGGGTACAGGACCGCTTAACTTGTGGTAGTTGTCTAGGTGTTGTGTGCAATTCCTGATAACAACCACGTGATGTCGCACAGGGTTCGAGCTGCGTACGACAGATGGCGCTCAGCCCATGCACTGCCGAGGTTCAGAGCCGTGTCCGACAGAATGGCGCTCAACTGATGTCACACAGGCTTTGTGCTGCATCCACCAGAGGGCGCTGCGCTCCGGTCACATGATGATCGCGTGACATTATTTGAATCGCTGCGCGGTAAATGCGACTGTCGCTCACAGTGGCCCGCGCAATTCAGACCACGTGTTACAGCGGTCGCAGCGCCCGCGATTGCTTGATTTTGTGAAGCGGAATTGCTGGAGTAATTCACACCGGAGGGCGCTACAAGGATGACGGAAGGGGCTCTGGCAAGATTATTGAGCTCATCTGGTCAGGCGGGAAAATGCACTCGTCACAATGACGTACAAATATGTCGCCGAGCGACGCGAAGTGCATTGTCGCGTGTTTTCCCAGGTGGTCACGTGACCAAGGTCACCTCATTATTTGAATCGCTGCGCAGTTGACACCTCGGTTCATAGATGGCGCGTGTCTTTTTGTTGCGGCGGCGTCTTTGTTGGTAGTGGGACATGAGTGACATCTTGCGTCGTGGGTCTGACCTTGCGCCATCTGGTGCTGAAAAAGTTGTCCGCGTTGCCCGCGTGGGCAATTCACATCGCGTTTCTGCTGCCGCCTCGAAGCTTTTGCGTGCTGGCCACGGTTAAAAAACGGGATGCGTCATTGCCGCAGGTCATGTGACGGAGGTCGTGTGACGTCGCTGGGCGTTAACGTTAAGCTCGTCTTCCTATCACGTGATTTGCGCGCGCGCGCGATTCAAGCATGGTGTTCGCAGAACTCATAGCCCCGAGGGGGAGAGAGGGGAGAAAGAGGGGGCGGAGCTGGAAGCGGCGGAGGCGGGGCTGGAGC
>JAZHYW010031208.1:0-11732 GCA_037355805.1 Ixodes ricinus | reverse complement strand
CTCTAAACTGTGGATTAGCACAAGACTGCTCAATTTCTGTACATGTTACTGCGCTCCAGGTATTTGTTTATCTTTTTGTGCTTCGTCGTCTAACTATTTTTATTATTGTACGGAATTCGCTTGCTCTCTGCTTGTCGACCATTCCCGAAATAGGTTACTGTCGTCAAATTTGCGCCGAAAATAGTGCTGCCTCGCCGCTTCCTTTTTCTTTTAATTCTTTCGGCACAGTAGTTGGCGCGATTTTTTTCCCCATACTCCTACAACAAAGCACTACTGGTCTCGGCGACAGTGATGTGTGTCCCTGTTGCAACGGGATGGGT
Organism: Ixodes ricinus; assembly: GCA_037355805.1. Taxonomy (NCBI): domain Eukaryota; kingdom Metazoa; phylum Arthropoda; class Arachnida; order Ixodida; family Ixodidae; genus Ixodes; species Ixodes ricinus. Next base: position 11,412 of record JAZHYW010031208.1, on the reverse strand, counting down.
TTAATATAGCGTGGAGTCCACTCAGCGGTCGTCTGACGTATCTCTGTAAATCAAAATGAAACGTTGCGTTCAAAATGCGTTTCAAACGGGATTTAAAGAATGTTAAAGTAGCATACAAAGCGACTGGTGGGACTAAATTACAATGAGGTCGAGACCAGGGCTAGATTGCATTCATTATGCATGATGTGGATTAAACAGCGCAAACAGCAAGAACAGGCAGCAGACGATCAACACAGGACAAGCGCTGATTCGGTATTTGAAACAGATAGAAATAAGACAACAGCTATAAAAACACAGTATAAAAGACATGCGTCACTACATTACCCAGTCACATCAATGTATCGTGGAACGTAAAAAATCCTACATGTACTTGATGTCTTCCTTATAAATAGCTCGCCCAGACAAAGTTTTGAGGGAGGGTTTTGGAGGCCTACATGGATTATCAGTCTGGACGAGCTACGCATAAGCGGGACGTCAGTGACATTATCTAAAAATGTGTTTCTATAGCTTCTTCTTTCATTTTTATATATTTCAAGTAATAAACTTCCATTTGCGAGTCAGCACTTTTCCGGTGTTGATCGTTTCCTTCTCTCCGTTCCCGCTTCTTGCACTGTTTAAAAAATATAGTGTAGGGTTAAAAAGCCTCGTATTCTAGCTTTATCTCCAAAGTCGTTAAATGCATAAAAGGCGGTACTTAAAAGGTCCATGAAATTAGTTTATTGCTAAGACAAAGCCTCCTCTACACTTACAAAGCCTGCCAGTTTGACGACGGCGCCACAGAGTGTCTGTTCGCAGATTTGGAGCGCGAGGATCTGGTAGGTGAGAGCATTTCTGGTATTCAGCGCACAGCTTCACCAGCGGCGAGGACCTGAAACATGGTTTTCAAACCCGACGAGAAAAGAAGCGGTAGCGCGAAGAACGCGAGGAGCACGAACGGACATTCCCTCGCTGGGATCAGTGTGTTTCGGCGTCTCGCCTCAGCGGGGCGCCCGTTACTTGCCTCTCCTATCATCCGTTGCCTGCCGCACTTCCTTTTTACTTCCGGCGCCCGCTTCTTGTGGCGATCTGCCAGGCTTTGTCAGGATAGAGGACGCTATGGCTAAGATAAATAATTTTAGATTGGAATGTTACTAATCGCATATCGTTTACTGGATCAAAAGGAAGAGGGCAAAAAGTAAGATGACTGCTTTTCGGTACGAAAATTAAAAAAATATAGCGCATTATTTCGGACCTCCTTTCCTTCGAAAGCTTTCCGCCTTTTTCACTATGATACATATCAGCGGTACCCAAAGCACGCCAGCCGAAACGAGTTCCCGGATTGGACAGCAGCACTGCGTCCCTCGGACGTATGCTCTCGTCAACAATCAATCCGTCGACGAACATTTGTATTCGCGTTTGTGGCCACTGAGTGCCGTGACGGTACTTATCATCACTTCCGAATGATAAGTTCCATGGTGCGCTTAAAAAGCACGGTGGAAGCTTGGAGTCATCGTTCCGGTGCCCAAGCGCTTCATGACCGCGTGATTTTTTATTTCGCTTTTGAGTCGAGGAGGAAAGCTAAGGAGGAAAAAGTCACAAAACTGTTTCATTGCCCATTTAGGGAGGCATTGTTTAAACGCGTTTACAAGACAATAAACAGTCGTGTCGCGCACTCTTCCCGCTGAATTTACCGGGGAAACTGAAATGGTGTTTAGGCCACGTCACGTTCATTCTCCCCGCTATATTTAGCGTGGAGAGTGAATTGCTGCATAGGTCACGTGTCGTCAATCTCTACGCCACGTTTTGCGCGAAATGCAACCCTTCGGTGGCACGGACAAAGTTTCTGGGGGCTGGGAGTTCCGTTGAAAATTGGAGGAACTGCCCTTATGCGGAAAGGATTTTATTTTTCTGTGTTGTCAGCTTTCTGATAGCAACGTTTTTGCACAAATGATACAGCCGTAATTTACTGTCTTCCTGTATCTGATATACTCCATGCGACTTTATCCTACATCGTACACACCTTCCCGATTTGCGGTGTGAAGTGCATAAAAACAACCCCAAAAGGTCCGGCCCGTTTTTTTTTCGGCATTCGCTTAAAGGGATGCTGAACCGATATCTGAAGTTGCCGAAATAAGCCCCGGACAAGCTTCCCGGGACCGCACTATACCTAAAAATGCTATTCATGTAAAGGGATGGAGATCGGATTATTATATTTCTTGGAATGACGACCGCCGATTGAGCCAGAAGCGCCAGAAGCCTCCGACGCGCGCGAGGCCCTCTGGGATTACTCTCAACGGAACTGACGACAACAAACCGCAACGGAACTGACGTGAACAAGTCGAGCTGCCGACGCGCCACAGCGTGGAAGAAAGTTGCGCTTTGAATAATAGTAGACGGATGCCCGTCGCGTTGGAAGTTTGCCAACTAATCCAGCCAAGTTAGCTGCGCACTACCTGCCAGCCACCCGGCCACCCCCAGTCCACTTCTGCACCTGCGTCGTAGCAACGGCGGCGACTTTGGTCTGTGGGTTTTTCGAAGTTCGGCGATTTCTTTCCCGTCCTGATACTTTGGCCATGACGACGTCTGACAGCAGCGTTCGCACGTCGCATTTCCGTTTCGACGTCTGACGGGGTTCGCACGTCGCATTTCCGTTTCGTCGCGCCACCACGCGGCGTGAGCGCACGCCGGAGCCAACGAGGTGGGTCGGAGCCAACTTTGGTGGCTCACCATAGCCGCGTTCTGCGTACTACAGGTTTGTTGTCGTCACGAAACGAGCTTTCAAAGAACTCACCAGGTGCACCTTATAATATTTATTTCCATAAATCATACATTTTAGACTACTTTATTGTTTCAAGTACCGGCATTTAAGAGCCATTCGTGTGCTGTAAATATCAAAACGACAAAGAATTTAGATTCTGTTTTTCGGTTCAGCATCCCTTTAATAGAGAATTTCTTGAAAAGTATTTCCGGGGAAAATAATTTGATGTTACTTTATTTTTTCAATCAAATACTACGAAAAGATAGCGGTAGTCTATGTTTACAGTGTTTTTTTTTCTCATTTCTCTTTCACGAAATAATTTCGAAGCTAGATAAAAATAGTATACCAAAGGCCCACTCAATAATAATGACGATAGAACAACTTGCACGAGCATGTTGACTGAAAAAAGAATTTTTCACTTTCCATTTTCTATTTTCCTCTTTCTATTTTTATGCTTGAATAAAATACCAAGCCTTGATATTAGAAACCCTCATACGTGTTTTCCGCTGCAAATGGCCATACGTTGGGGAAGGAGGGTATGGAGGAGAGCAATTTTAATTAAAAATGCATGAGATGCGTCCGGTCTTCGGTGTAGACGTCGAAGCGTGCCTTTTTTAAAGTACTTAGAGGAGAATCGACGGACTTCAACTTCGCTTTTATTATTGAAGAGCAAACAAGTTTACTTCCTCTTTTTCTCTCTCTTACGGTCGATAGGTCAACTACGCAGGACACGAGGCCTAGCTGGAAGGCCGGAACCTGTACCCGCCCCTTTCATAAGCTTGGTGAGGACCGGCGCTGCCTTCCGGAAGAGCGCGATGATGTATAGGGCGCACAGTGTTTGCAGACACCATGGTCGCGTCCGGTCGGAAATTCGACCATTACGGCGCGCGTATCTGGCCGCATCTCGGAGCGCACAGCTCGGCAAGAGTGGACGCTGCGTACGAATCGCGGTGCACCGGTGAAAAGGGATCGTTGACACCGCCCTAATTGGGGGCCTTGGCAATGCCGCCTAGGAAGAACAAGGCCTGCACGTGACGTCATTATTAGTGCATCCCCGACCCGTCCCCAAGCGACAAACGCTAAAGCTCGAGGAGAGACGCCGCAAGGCAGCAGACGCGTCCGTCTTGGCTTCGCCGCGTGCCAGAGTCGCGCGCGTTGTGAGACGCTGCTATGACCCGCTAGCGGCGGCGCTGACGCGAGCAGGGCGGGGCTGCGCCGATCCACCTGTGATGACGTATGAAGGGGATAAGCGCAGGCCTTGACCTTCTAGGTGGGATCGGCCTGGTGCAGCAGCTGCACGCGAGTTTGCAGCTATAGCGCTCAGAGTGCGTACCGGTTTATCTGAGCAAGATACGTCATCTTCTTTTTTGTTTTTGTCTTCGTCCTTTTCTAATTATAGCGGGCAAGAAAAAAGAGGCCACAATAAACTAATAACAGTTAAGTTGGTTACCTAGCAAAGTTTGCGGCGGTTTTTAGAACATGGAATGCTTTTTAACGAATCTCCCAAACCTCAGAAACTTGTCGGTTCGTCCGTCCGTCCGTCAGTGCATATATCCACTAAATTGGGATCCAAGGTGTTAAAACCAATTCTTAATCAAGGGAGTATCAGACGTAGATGGATTTGTGAGCAGGAGCAGAGCCTCAATATCCGACGTTTCGAGTAGAGCCTGCCCAAAACATCGAAAATAATGCCTCTGCGGCTGCTCACAATATATTTACGCTAAATTTAGCGAAGAATTTGACGTCGGGTGACGTCAGGTTATCACGTGACATCACGGCTTAACACCGTGACATCACGTCTCGTGACCACGTCGCTGATGTCAGATCACGTGACGTCGTGGTATGGACTGCACAAGCGCGCGTCCTTCGCAGGGGCGCTGAAAGCCCGGAGCTCGCGCTTGTAGCATCGGCTGCGTCTGAACTCAAGCTGAAACGAAATGTAAGTCAGCCCAGCCTAAAGCCCCTTTATCCTGGGAAAACCGGCGCCATTCATTGTTGTGGAAATGCTCGATACACGTGCCGCGCGCCACTTCTGGGAAATTCATGGCGTCTGAAACCTAGCTCAGTGCTGCGCTGTGCCGCCATAATCTTCCCAAGGGCTGCACGTTATCTTGCGCTACTTTTGAAACATGAAGGGCCTTTAGTCCAGCCAGCACACGCGCGCAGTTGCGGCCAACCACAAGGTGTGCGTGCATAAAACACAAACACAGCAAGGAACGCACCCTCAAACGCTTTTATGGAAAGTTGAATATGCCGCCAATGTTTTTAACATGGCCACGCGTCGGGGTTGGCAGAGCACAGGGCGCTCGCCAAGTTCCACGTATAGTTAAGGTTCGGCTATCCCCGTCATTTCAGCGATTCTGCACGGGCAACTACCCGAATGCGTGTCGAGGCATTGATTGGCACGTGCCAAAATCGAATGCCTACACAGTCTTCGTGTCCACTGTGTGAGCAGCATTTAAAGTTCTTCGCAGCGGGGATTGCAAAGCTTGATGACGCACTCCTGGGGATCGCATTGTTGACATTATCCTCACAACTCCGTAATAAAGTTTTGCGAAGGAGGGCCTGAAAGAAAAGGTTCACTTTTATCCTTGGAATTCCAGCGCGACGAAGCGTCTCGGTCAGTGGCGTTGCGTTTGAAGGGCCCATGAAACGAATTTTGGGTAGGGATCATTCATTTTAGATTGGGATTTTACTAATAGCGCATCGTTCAGTGGGCAAAAAGAAAAAAGGTAGAAAGTCAAAACCCTGACCTTCAGTGCGAAAATTTGAAAACAGAGCGGACTATTTCGTACCTCCTCCCCTTCGTAAGCTCTCTGCCTTTTCACTGTGATACATCCGCGGTCCCAAAAGCGCGTCACCGAGTCCAAACGCACGTCACACGAAACCGGACCTCACATATTCCATTCACCCCTAAGCTGACATTGTGGTGGAAGCTACGCGCTTGCCGGACCAATCAGCCACCTCCTTTCATTACCTGACCTCATTCTCTGCGCGTGGGTATGCGCGAAGGAGCGTGATCACGTGGCAAGTGTGGCTGGCCCAACGAGCACGTAGCTTCCACAGCACTGTCAGCTTCGGGGTGAACGGGGTGGGGAAAACAACTTTTGTCTGAATTTTGAGCGACGGGCTAATCTTCTAGGGGACAATGGCTCTGTCCGGGTACACAAACCAGATTCCGAGCAAGAGGGGCCTCCCTCTTTTCGTCTTCTTGAACTGTTTGGTGGAATGCGCGATTTATGAGTTGAGGAGGAAAGCTGAACAGGAAAAAGTTGGAAGAGCGTTTCATGACCCCTTTAAGTATTTTTGGGTACCACTTGTGCCAGTAAGCTGGTGTATAGTGAGAAACTTTCCTACACAATAGCACTGCACAGCCCCTTTAAAGGCAAAGCTTAAACGTCCCTCAAATATTTTTTTTCTTTTGCCGATTTTGAGACGTTAAATTGCTATGGGCTGTTTAAAGGTACCATGCAAAGAGAAAAAAAATTATTACAGCTTGGACGGGAACAGGATGCCATAAAATGAACTTACAACGAACAAAAAATATTTTAAGAGCTATGTCTAGGGCGCGAAGCGCATTTGTAGTTGGCACCCGCGGGAGCCGCCACTGGTCACGTGGTCTAGAATCTAGATCTGTGCGGCGCCTCGCCGCACCGCCGCCACTGCACGCAGAGCTTGGCGCGCCGCCGGTTTTAGCGCGTTTCTCCACGCCGCCGGAAGGGAACACTCCTGCGTGCCACCGCCATCAATTTCTGACCGGCGCAAGGTATTCGCGACTCCAGCGACCTATAGGGGACGCCACTATCGGGCAAATATGGCGGTCGAATCCAGGTCGTGCCGTGCCATGTGCCAGCTCAACGCACAACGCTGGGGCATCAGCGAGCGGGAATTGGACTCCAAATGGTTCGCCCCGCTTTTTATTCTCCACGTTTCGAACCTCCGGCGATGTGTTGGGGTAAGCGAGCTTCCAGAGGCTTGACTTTCTTCGAGGAAACGAGGAAAGGACTGCCCTGTCCTTCCACTGTGCTGATGAACGTTGAGAAACGCAGAATGTCTGGCTCACGCGGTTCCATAGGTCGCGTGCAGAGCAACCTGGGTCACAAGGCGATACTACGGTTACGACACAGACACCGGTAGAACTGTTCTGTCGCGCAATCCACCGACAACATGCAAACACGGAAGCCAGAAGAGACGAGCAGAAATCGCGAAAGGACCTGGTCCGGCCAGTTCAGTGTTTTCCCGCTAGGTGTCGTTCGTTTCGCTAGAGTCGCGAATATCAAGTGGTGTTGGCGCTCTCTCAGGAGCATCCTTTGGGATCTAAACGTTACTCATTAATTTTTTTTTTGCCCTTTAAACGAAGATTTATAGCACTTTTAGAGCCCGTATGAAGCTCCCGAAAAGCGCAAGCACCACGTGACCATAGCGGACAGTCATGTGACCCTAACGGCCTCTTTTCCGCGGGCTCCCCCATGGGCGCCAACTACAAATTCATTTCGCGCCATCAATATAGAAGTACAAGTGGGAGACGAGGGGGCGGAGCTGAACGGAAAGGACGTGCTTCATGTCGGCTCCGTCAATTTTCGCAAATTAGTGCGGCGCCGTGATAATTTATGCAAGTTTGCTGACCTCAGCGTCTTCGTGAAGTTCTGTGGATCACGGGGAAGTGAAGTTTGTCCCGGTGAGTCGAGTTTTTGCGATTTTTCTGGACTTTATCTGTATTGAACCCACGAGAGGCGTTAAGCCTAACGACGTCCTTGGAAGAAGCTCGGTCGCCGGCGTCAATGGCGTCGGCGGCTAAGCCTAACGGCGCCGGCGAGGTGGTCGGCATGGATGACGAGACGGTGGAGGACGGACAGGACGGATGGATCCGGGTAGGAAGACGCGGAACGAAGACGGCACGACCGGCGGAAGCAAGAAGTTTCGGCAAAGTTGTCGACCGTGTGATTCGAGCGAGTCGCATGCCCCGTTTTGGAGTACGAGGGGACACCAAGATCATTGTTAGGCCCCGCGGGGGCTTGGATTTAAGAAGGGTCTCAGAAGTAGCTCTGGCAGCGGCTGTCAAGAACGCGGCCGGTGTAGAGCTCCCAGCGGCAAGTGAAGACCTGGTGTGTATCAACGGCACCCAGAACGTGATTGTAATAAGCTGCTCGTGTAAGGAGCGCGCAAGGAAGTACGTCGGAATCACGGCCCTGAAGATGGGTGATACCCTGCACGAGGCACGGGCGTACGCGACAGTCCCCGAAGGATGTGCAAAGGGGGTAATCCGCGGGATACCCTTGACGCACACGAGGAAGCAGATCGAAGAGGCGCTGCTTGGTCCCAGGAATCCGTCCCTTATCGCGGCGGAGCGCATCGGTTCATCTGGTGCTGTGATTGTGGTGTTCGAGGGGGAGGTGGTCCCATCTCGCGTGGTCTTCGATAGCGTTGTGCTGCGGTGCACCTTATACCGAAAGCACTACGAGGTATGCCGAATCTGCGGGAAAGTCGGGCACCGGGCGGACGTCTGCCCGACCCCAAGCGCTCGTCGATGCCTGGGATGCGGCAAAGACCCAACGCCCGGACATGAGTGTATGGCCAAGTGTAAGCTGTGTGGTGGTCCGCACGAGACTGGGGACAGAAGGTGTAAGAACAAATTTCGTGAACCTTACATTGTTCGTAGTAGGAAAAGGGAAAGGAGCCAGATCGGGGCACGTGCGCGTAGCCCCTCGATCCCTCGGTTTACTGGTGGCGATTTCCCCGCCGTAGGTAGGGGGCGCTCAAGCTCCGTGGAGTCGCGTACCTCGCGGAGCCGCAGCCGTAGCACAGGCCGCCAGGTGTCGTGGGCTCAGGTTGCTGCAAAAAAGCCCTCTACTGGGCAGGGTAGTAAGGATAATGAACTAATGGAGAAGATGAAAGTCATGGAAAGGGAACGGCAAGAGCTGATTCAGACAAACAAAGAGTTAAAAGCAATGGTCGAGGCGCTAACGCGTAAGGTAGACCAGATGGAAATATCGTCTGACGCGAGCGATAATAGCCCGCCTATGAAGCGTAAGGTCGTGGGGGATAAGGCCATAGCCGTCGGAATCGCGGCAGGAAAAGAGCAGGTGCAAGGCCAGGTAGACTGGGAAAGAAGGTTCGGGGTTTTGGAGCAGAGTATGGCCCAGATAATGTCTAAATTGGAACACGTCTGCAGGTGTGTGGACGGTATCAGAAGCAGGGTCGAAAAGCTTGAAAACAGGAATGGATAGTTTGCTCATATGGACTTGGAATTGTAATGGATATGGAAACAAGAAGGCCAGGTTGCAACAATTTCTCAGGAGTAGGCATCGCAAACCAGACGTTATCTTGATGCAGGAAACTGTGATTGAATGTGTAACCCTACCGGGATATGTGGCATACAGGGCGCAGGGGGGCCCCCTGGTAGAGTCAGGGGAGTTTGTACGTTTGTAAGAAGAAAGTGGCCGGTGTTAGTACACTGTATGGATGGGGATGAGAATGTAGAAAGAATCGCAGTAGAGGTCCTCGTGGGCAGGGTGGGAGTGTGCGTATGCAACATTTACAGTAACCCCCACTTTAGACGGCAAAGGTTCAGTAACATTCTGCACGGTGCGGTCCACTGGGCAGACGGGAGAAGCTTAGTGGTGGCCGGGGACTTTAACGCTAGTCATGAAACTCTAGGACATGGCCACAACACTAGAAAAGCTTTGAACCTTTTCTCAGACGCGGAGGAAGTGGGGTTAATGCTGGTTACGGATCCTGGCCTGCCCACACGGGCTGCGCGGCATTTTGCTGATAGGGATACAACTCCTGACCTGGTCTACGTCAATGACGCTAGGATCTCATGGGAAAACCTAATGGAAGATCTCGGCAGCGATCACCGGGTAGTGGAGATTGAGGTACCATTGAGGGAGAAACCGCGGCAGTGGAGAGTAAAGGGCCTGGTCAATTGGGACCTTTTCAGGGCTTTATGCCCAAGCGGCCCCATTGAGAACGTTGAAGCGTGGTCGAGGGAACTGACGAATACGGTTGAAAGCGCGAGAAGGGAAGTGAACCTTGATGAGGCAATAAATAATGCAGTAGGGGGCATAGTAGATAGCCGACTGATATCTTTATTAGAGGCACAGGATTCTATCAGGATGAGGTGGAGGGCAACTGGTAGGCGCAACAGAGCCCTGCGCAAAAGATTGGCTCAGCTTAATGGGGAAATCAGGAAGCATTGCGAAGCGCTGTCCCGTCAGCAGTGGGACGACGTGTGCGCGCGAGCGGAGGGCAGCCTACATTGTGGAGACACATGGCAACTACTTAGACACTTATTGAACGAGGACTCGACCAAGGCGGCAAAGGGCCGCAAGCTTAAGGAAGTGGTCGGCAGATCTGTAAGGGATCTGGGGGTACAAAAGGTCAAAGATTGGCTTAAGAACAAATTTCTGGGCAAAGGTGAGAAAACTTGTAGAGTACGGTACGAAGGGCCAGAGAATCCAGAGTTGGACAAACCATTCGAGATGTGGGAGCTTAGGGCGGCACTAACTAAAGCTAACCGTCGCTCAGCTCCGGGATTGGACGGGATTAGTAATTCGGTCTTGTCAAATCTATCAGATGAGGGACTAGAGAAACTATTAGACCTGTACAACAAGGTGTGGGAAGAGGGAGCCCTCCCTGAGCCCTGGAGGGTAGCAAAGCTGGTGCTAATACCCAAGCACAACAAGCCGCCGGACCTGGAACACCTCAGGCCAATTTCCATCACCTCGTGTGTATGTAAACTCCTTGAACATATGATCCTAAGGAGATGGCAAGCGTTCTTGGAAAGCAAAGGGTACTTTCCGAGCTCAATGATCGGCTTCCGCGAGGGTCTGGGTGCACAAGATGCCATGCTCATCATAAAACACGAGGTGGTGGAAAGCAAGAAGCCCGGGGTGATTCTAGGTCTGGATCTAAAAAGTGCGTTCGATCGAGTAACCCATGAAGCCATCCTAACCGGAGTTAGCAAGGCGGGGCTAGGGAATAGAAGTTTTGCCTTCGTAAAGGATTTCCTGTCTAACAGGAGAGCTAAATTGGTGGCCGGGGATCTGGAGGTAGGCGAAGGGAACCTGGGTAATGCTGGCACACCACAGGGTTCAGTGATATCTCCTGTGTTGTTCAACATAGTGATGGTGGATGCAGTACGTGCTCTACGTCGGGAAGGAATACCACATGTAGTATACGCCGATGACATTACTATGTGGTGTCTAGACAAACGACGCGAGGTTGTGAGAGGGACCCTGCAAAGAGGTATCGAACTGGTGGAAGAAAACTTAGAGGGAACGGGACTGGTGTGTGCACCAGAAAAATCTGAGTACTTAATGTGTCAACAACATCGAAGCTCGTGGAAAGAAGTATTACTGTACGCGGACGGAGGGTTGATACCGAAAGTGCCTACGCTTCGGGTGCTGGGTTTGGTGTTACAAGAAAAGGCGGGCAACTCCGCCATGCTAGACAGGCTGAGGGCAAAGGTCCTGGCAGCCATGCGATTAATACAGAGGGTCTCCAGTAGGAGACGAGGCATCAGAGAAGAGGGAGTGTTGAGGCTAGTCCAGGCTTTTGCCCTCAGCCATATCATGTATGTAGGGCCATATCTCAAATGGTGGAAGGCCGAGCTAAACAAGCTGGATGCGATGGTGCGGAAAGCTTGCAGAGCCGGTTTGGGGGTGCTCTCTTTC
>JAZHYW010031207.1:0-17988 GCA_037355805.1 Ixodes ricinus | reverse complement strand
GTGCAACGATTTTCGGACTTCGGTCAAACATTTGTGGAAGTTGCCCTCTGACACTTCTGAAGTAAAGAACAGAAAACCGATTTCGCCTGCGTTTCCTAGTTGTTGCGTAAAAAAAGATAAATAATGGGATTTCGGGCACCCCTCAACTCACTCCCAGTCTTCAGGGTCACACTTGGCCGCACTCCCAGTGACGTCATTCGGAGTGCCATGTAGCTTCCCGTGTGCTATCTCGGGGGACGCTTCCTCTCCTCTCTCTGCTGACATTAGCGGGCGTTATGCTGCAGCTTAGAGCCGAGCAAGGTCACGTAATCTTCTCGCCGTAGTTCCTTCGGCTGCCACTTGGGGCTGCAGGTGGGGAAAACATAGACTTTTGCTTTGCGATTATGCAGCGGAATCACGGCATTTTTAATGAAGGAGGTGTTTTCTCTATCCTCCGGGACACGATAAACAACGTAAAAATGACGAGATGCAAATCCTTTTACTCTTAAAATCGTTGCACCGCCCCTTTAATAAGACAGTCGCAGTAAAATCTAAAAAAAAAACTCAGCAGCGTTCACCCCCTCAGCCCACAGAAAAACAAGCGGTCACTTGCTCACATTCCAAATATATAAGCCTAACACATGTAATGCAGTCACGCTTTCAGATAGACTGCGGACGTGCTCTGCTGCAAAAGCTTAAAGGGGCGACGCGACAGTGCATTACTAAATGCCACCCAGAATTATTCTTAGATATGCAAAACCAGCAAAGAACGCGTTATTTGTTTTACAACAGGTGGTAGTTGCTGGAAAAAAAGGTATAGAACAACAAAAGGCGTTCACCTCCTCAACCCCGCAGCCAGAACAAGCCGCCAGGTGAGCTTTAACTGATTCTATGCCACCAGAGTTTATCATATATACTAAAGAGTACAACATCTTTATTTATGACTTTGGCCTGTCTCATCGCTAACACCCTTGTTCGCGTAACAAAACGCACGCAAACAAATTGTGTAATTTCGAACACCCTAAAAAAGTATGCAAAGTTCAAGTATTTAAAAAAAATGGTGTTTTGATCTCCCACCCTAAATATCAGGATAAATTTCTAACACAATTAAAATATGGTCCCATTTTGTTAACAGCCAAAATATGAGCGTAATCACCTCCTCACACACTTAAAATATGGAGTGATTCTTTGAAACACATGCAGAAATGGTGTAATGATGAAGTCAAAGACAAAGACCATAACAACCATTAAATATGGTATCATGTTTCAATTCCCACTTTAATTGGACCTAAGCAAAAAGACTCAAAGGAAAGCCAAGTATATTCGAACCACTTTATTATTTTGTTCCAGCTAAAAGTTTTATTACACGTTAATTAATAAGAAAAACAATAAAGCAGAGTTTCGCACCTTCGCCCGAAGTTTAAGCCAAGAAAATTAACGCAAAAGCTAAAATGATTGCATTTAAATACAAATAGCTTGCATAAGGTCTCATTCAACCTGCGCGCGAATACCCGCACGCGCGTTGTACCCTGAAAACAACATTCGCGCACACAGACAAACTCATGCACACAAACACCGTTTTTTCTTGAGCATTGTTGGTATTACTCCCGTAGCTGCAGCTCCAGATTTCTGTCATATTAGTTGAGGACGACTAAGGTACCACAAACGTTCACTTGTCTCCGTACAATCGCGATGTTCTGACGATCTTGGCTGACTATAAATAGAAGTTATTTCGCAACCTCGACCGATTCGCGGTAAAAACATGAATGACTTTCCAACCTCAGTTCTTTCTGAACCATTTAAATGCATTTATTGAGCGCAAGAAATCAACAATCCTGATCAAGCCTCACAGAAATGGTGGCATGAGGAAGGCGAGGGAAAACAGTAATGCCTACAGGTCATTTGAGTGATTCCAAATGTAATCTGATTATTGTTGTGATTACTTCCTAAGAGAAGTATTCAAATCATTGCAATATTACCTTAAATATATGTCATTCGGAGTAATTTCTTTACTTGTAACGAGTACCATGCAAACCCGTTCCTCACCAGCCAGGCGACATAAGTAGCCGGTTCGACGCCCCAAGGTCGAGCAAAGGGGACGATCCCGCATCCGCGTCATCCCGAAGTTGAGAAGGGCGGGTGTTACATCGCGTTCGATCATATCGTACGATCGGAGTACGTCACGTGACTATATGGTTGGACCCGGTAAGGCGTAGAGCCCAAGATCACGTGGCAGCACTCGTAACTTTGATATACTAAGAGAGCTCGTAGCATTCGTTGTGGTTCATTCTACCTTGAAGAAGGGTAGCCGTGAAATGGGAAACCGGTGCTATCTGGCCCGTTGTTGTACAACAGACAGAAAAGAGCATTCCTCGCTGGCATTTTTCAGTTTTACCTGTTGGTAACATCTGCGATTTTATACATCGATGCAAAGATATAATTTTCAGAGTGTGATACATTTATCGTCTGCATTATTGCGTTAATTCCGCTCGCTCTCTTCACTAACCAACTGTCGCCGAATTCTTTTTTTAAGCTTTCGTCTTTTCTACATCGGACAGAATGCATTCTGAAGTTTCTCGTAGCCTTTTAATGTTGCGGAGGAGGGGGCAGGGGCCCGAGGAGGGTTGTGAAATGTTTACTAGGGAGTTCTGAGCAGATAGATGGGGTTTATTTGCGTGCCTGCAAACAGCCAAGTGGCCTGAGCAGCAGTGCACTGTCCTGCACACAGATACAAAAAAGTATGAGATAAAAACACAGTCAGGCGAAAATGTCAGTTTCACTAAAAAAGGCATCGTGAGTCTGTTGCAGACGTGTCATTGGGCAAGTTGCCCGCACATCAGGATAAAACGTATCTCTACACTTTGATGTCCTCCCTGACGGTACCCGGAACCTCAGCGACATCAGCAGCTGGGCACAATCAAGAGAACCATGCACGATTTGACGCAGAAAATTCATGTCTCTTGCAATTCGTCTATCGTGCAGAGGCACTAGACCGAGGTCAGTCAGCAGGGAATGGTAATTGTAGAAACGGCGGCGGCCAATATACCGATCGTATAGAATTCTTATAAACTTACGCTGAACGTTTTCAATAAGATTACTATGTAACATCGTTACAGAGTTCCAAACCACAGACGCGAACTCGAGGCGTGATCTAACCAATGCAGAATACAGACATAAAAGACACTCAGAGCGACGAAATTTTTTTGTCAGTCGCGAAATTACACCCAGTTGGCGAAGTCCTTGACCAACAACCCGAGAGACGTGGAGGCGAAAATCCAATCTCGAGTCCACAAAGACACCAAGATCCCGTACATAGACAACCCGCATAACTTGCTCTTCAAATATAGTGTAGTCGAAAACTATGCTCCCCTTCTTCCTGGTAAGGGACATTACTACAGTCTTTTTCGGATTCAGTTGAAGCCTATTTTTTAAGCACCAATGTTCAACGGAGCGGATGTCATTTTGTATCTGAATACAGTCATTCACATTGTCAACCACACGAAAAAGTTTAAAGTCATCGGCGAACATGAGCACTTTCGAGTTTCTGATGGAAGATGGTAGATCGTTAACAAATATCAGAAACAGGAGTGGTCCAAGGTTAGAACCTTGTGGTACGCCAGATAAAGATGCAAATGCCTCCGACACACAATTTAAAAATCTAACATAATTTTGGCGATTTGAAAGGTAACTTTCAAACCATGCGCAATACAAGGTGCATAGTCCGTATTCTTTTAATTTCAACAAGAGTATCTGGTGGTCAACCTTATCGAAGGCCTTGGTCATGTCAAAGTAGACTGAGTCCACCTGACCACGGTTGCATACTGCAGGACCACTATGACCGAGGAAAGTAGCTAAGTTCGTCTCCACTGATCTGCCCCTGAGGAATCCGTGTTGCAAAGGTGAAATTTTTTGTTTAAAATATGAGTACAAGCGTTCATACACCACCATCTCAAAAACCTTTGAGAAGCCACAAAGAAGAGACACAGGGCGGAAATTATTGACATTACAAGGATCTCCTGACTTGAAGACTGGTATTACGACTGAAACTTTCCACCGAGAAGGATAAACCCCATACTGTAAGGACAGATTAAATATATGTGTCAGGATAGGTATAAACAATTCAGCACATCCTTTGATAATAAAATTAGGAATGTCATCACAGCCAGTTGAGAGTTTTGGTTTGAGCTTTCGTATCGAGCACATCACCTCCTCCTCGGTTACACTGTGGTATGCTAAGAAGTCAGCAAAACCCTCAAATTTAAAATCATTAGGCATACTGTCACGTTCCGAAAAGCAAGAGCTAAAGTGATTAGCAAATGCTTGGCTCACTTCTTGTGGCTTGCATACAATCTTATCATCAATTTTTAACACAGAAGTGCTGACACTATCCTTACTTCGGGCCCGAGCATAATTCCAAAAACAACTTGGTTCTTTTTTAAAATTGTTTTCCAAACAGCTGTGATAACGAGCTTCATCTCGAGAATAAAGCTTCTTAACTATTGCTCTGCAGACTGAAAACCTCTGATACCAATATTCACAATTTGACTTTTTATAGAGTTTGTGGTAATGCTGCTTTTTACACATATAATATTTCAGGACAGATGAAAACCACTTAGGAAAATTTGATTTCCTTGGACACTGTTTAGGTATGAATTCTTCCATAGCCTGCTGGACAGTTGATGTTACCAATTCGACACAAGAATTAACGTCCGTAAGGTGAAAGAGGCAAGACCAATCATAGCCACGAAGACGATTATATAGGCCGAGATAATCGCCACGAGTATAGATAAACTTGGGTAGTGACTGTTCACGTAGTATTTGAAACGATAAAAAGAAACATAGTGTAAACGGAGGGTGAAAATAATCGACTGGGACAAGCGTCTCACGTGTCTCCCTCACGTCGAAGACGGGTACATTCGATATGATTAAATCTAAAACATTTCCAGCACAGTTTCTTATCGTATTGTGCTGATGCAACCCGTTAAAATAGATAAAATTGGTCAGGCACTGTACTTTATCTCGTACTACAGCGCAGTCACTCTGGGCAAAACCGGTTAACCAGTCGACCTTTGGAAGGTTAAAATCGCCGTAAACGTGTACTTTGTACTTTGAAAAATCAATTCGGTTCTCTAGGTCTGCAAAATGATCTACGAAAACACAAACGTCGGAATTCGGCGGAAAATAATAGCAGCCAACAAGGTAGTTTAAGCCATCCGATGCCGGTATTTCCACCCAGACACATTCCCTATACGTCTCAAGGTCTGTACGCCTAATCGGATAAAAATCAGACTTGCACGCTATTAGAACACCACCACCGTATTTAACAAGTTCAGTGTAGTTTCTGTCTGTTCTAAATACTGAGAATTGACTTGGAAAATAAGAGCTACTAGTGCAAGATTCATTTAGCCACGTTTCTGTCAGACAAATGATGTCATGGTCACAGGAAAGGGCATTGCCGAAAAATTCCTCACTTTTGGTTCTGAGACCTCTCGTATTTTGATAGTACAAGTTAGTTTTCCGCGCCATCATCGGGGGTAGCTTGGACAATGTTAGAATCTTCAAAGTGCCGTGAAGGCGACAACTTGCCATAAAATGGACGGAAGACGCAACCAACAGGCCACACCTCAGGCTTGTTTAAGAGTTCAAACAAGTCCTTGTCCAAAGAGACATGGAAAGAGCTGTACGTCGGGTACCTGGTTTTCAGTTTGGTGCACACGACAGTCTTGTCCCCAACAAGCCCCGCCAGAAGTCCTTGCACATCCGATGCTTCGGTGCTCGCAGCCAGACGGGAGACAAAGAGACCTGTCACTGCCGATGGTCTCGGGGCGGTCTTCAGCACGGACTGCTTAGCTGTGCCAACCGTGGTTGGAGGCCTCTGCGTCTGCCTCTCCGGGTCGGATGAGCGGTGCACGACCGTACGTTGATGACGACCAGGAGACTTTTGTCGAGCATGGGACTTCGGTAGCGGTACACCGGCACGCGATGCACTTGTGCCTGTGATAACAGCTGATGCGAAGCTGGATGGAGCTGGGCAGTCGCTGCCATTGGGCAGTGCTGGGAATTCTACACTCCCACAGACACAATCCCGCAGGTCACGCACCGCGTCACGAAGCGAAATGTTTTCCACTCGAAGCTCCCGCACTTCGCTTGTAAGCTCTTCCAGTCGAGTCGCCATTGACTGAATCAACTGGATAATACTTGCAGAAGAATTACCGTTGACAGCGTCTGCAGAATCCAAAAGAGCCGCAGAATCCTCGGGGGCGTGATAGCGATGCCGGCCTCGCTGATAAGCTCCGCTGTCGAAGGATCCCGTCGCTTCATACACTGATTGCATTTGTACTTGCTGTTCCCGGATTCCATGAAGCAAATTGTACTCATCGACCTCGCGAAAAGCCGCATAAGATCTACGGGTTGCGGTTTGGGAACCCCTGCTATAGAATGCCCTGGCAAAACCTGTCGAAGTGGTGCGTCCTAAAAAGCAGCATTCTTTGCATGTTTGTTTCATTGGCAGCGTTGTAGTGTGGCTTGAACTGGTCTCTGTAATTGCCACGCCTACCTCACCACGCCGTAGATAATTGGCGGAACTCTGATGTTATTGATTCCAAACTAATGCCAACTGGTATACGTAGTCGAGAACATTAATGTGGTATAGTCATAGTCATTGACTAGGTGACAATGGCAAAGAGAAGCCTCAGTTGTCCCGCCTCCAGCGGGGGCGTAATACCTTCCGCAACGCTTAAGCGCGGTCCAAACCAACGCGTTTTTGTGCGCGCGTAGGTCGTGCGCTTCCCGGAAATTGCGTATTTTGTGACGTCGCGCTGATTCCTTGCGCCTTCCGGGCGCGCATAAGAAAGTTGGATGATTTCAACTTTTTTTGAAGGCGCACGAAAACGCGCTGTGACGTAGTAGGGCGCTCCTCTCCCGGCCAATCGGGTGAGGGCACCAGTTCCGGCTCCGCGTTTCTTCGCCGTCGGGCGTAGATGCTCTCCGCTCTCCCGAAAGCGCACCGTCCTAACCAACGCGCACGCTTGTGACTCAGAAAGCGCACCGGAAACAGCAAAAACGTCATGAAATACGCAATTTCCGGGAGCGCTCAACTTTCGCACGCACAAAAGGGCGTTGGTTTGGATCACGCTTTAGTCGTCTCGTGCACGTCATCGCGCACGCATTCAAAGCACGGTGGAAGGCGTGGAGCGCGTGTTAGAGCTCACCCTACTAATACACCTAGTGTACGTTTCACTATCTGGAGTATAAAACTGGAAATCAGACTATAGTTGTTTCTGAAAACCTGACAGCCAGATTGCAGACAAAGAAATTAACTGTGAAAAACTTAAATCCACACAGGATTGAGATAGATTTCCAGTGCCATAATCCAGGTAGTGAAAAGTGTTACAGGGTTCTTCGGTAGGGGAAGGGGGGGGAGAGTTCGAAAGACACAGTGTGTCGCTCTCACTTTGTCGATGACTATAGTGATCTTTGTTCCTTCGTATGAAAAGAGTTGGATGAAACCTCCTAGACAGATTGGTGATCATGTGGATAACTAAATCAAAAATGGATGATGTCCCACTGGCTCTAACAGTGTTGGGCAGTGAATGCGCGACATTGTTAGCTCAAAGATGACATCGCCGCTGTTTTCGTGTTTTTATTTCAAATGAGAATGTTGGTCTCCAAGTTTTACCACTTCTGTTAATGTTCCAAATTAGCATATCGCACGAACGTTGCAGGTTAGACAACAACCTTGGAAGTCTAAAAGAAAAAAGAAATACAAAAAAGCTATCGCTTGCTTGCGCTAACAGTTTTGCGCGAGCACGGACTGCAACGCGCCAATGACAACTAATCGACCAGAATGCTTCTGTTGCTGCCGGTCGTCATGACAAAGTTGAGTCGATGCGACAAATGTTCAGATTATTACCTTCACCATTAAAATTTTTTTTGGCGGTCACAGTGAGGGGTGTAAGGAGGAGACATCGCTGACGATGTACGAAGGGCGCTTTGTTCCATTCGTTAAGTTCTTAGCAGACTGTTAGAGAGCGGATCTCTTTAAATTTGTCAACGAGGGTGTGTCATCCAAAGGGTTCTGGGACGCCTGATTTCTATATTTTGTCTGGCAATACTGCAGGTCCCATTAGGGCCCAGGCAGTTGAGGACAGATCACAAAGGAAAAGCCATAATATATAAAAAAGTGACACATCTTCCATACGACATGTCACCAAGAACAAAAAGTAATAAATTTCATCGGGCAGTCTGTAAATGTATTAATCTCTGAGAAAATGTTTTCGAGCAGTGGGCTTTTACGCCATTTTTAGGTACGCAAAACCATACAGCGATGGTTCTCGAAAAAAAAAAAGATATCTTAAAAATGTTATTTTTCCGGAGGTATAGATGTACCTGCCTATCGTGATGAAACCGCGTAGTCTGATGTAAGAGTGGTTTAAGAAACACTGAAATAAATATAATCAAATGAAACACGCATTAAAAGAAATTCGAAGGAAAAAAAAGCAATTTTAGCTTCATATTCTTACGAGTGACCATTGATGAAGCGACGAATGACAGGAGAAAACTAAGCGTTTAAGGGGCGCACTTGTGCCCAAAACAAGATAAAAAAATGCTAGCGTCGCAGGCGTCGATGCCGGCGTAACATAAGGATCGAGTGCTGGGGCGAGACTGACTCTGTATGGCGGGGCGGGGGTTCTTTTGAGCGGGAGCCTAGAACATTCTATCTCGTTGGTTCTGGTAGCATACAATCTGATCATGAACACTCTACACGGCTCTCCAGCTTTCTAGAGCCCATGCTAAATAAAGAAAGAAAAAAACGACAAGCGATGGCATGATCAAAACCCCGGCCACCTGATTTCGAGCCAAGAGCGCTGCTTACTTGGCTATCTGCGCACGCGGAGTTACTCCCCACTCCAAAAGTGCATCGCACCGATGCAATACAAAAGAAAACAAAATAAAAACAGTAAGCTAAAATGTTCTCTGGAACACGAAATTCCGCAGTTCAATTTAGCGTAGAATGGCTTGAGTCATACAACGTGAACCACCTCGGGTCGTGGTCGGCTTCTGTGGTATTTGTATTTTGTCAGGCACGACTTCGTATGGCTCGATGTACCGTTTCAAAAGTTTTCCACTGAGGCCGCGACGACGAATGGGGGTCCCAACCCACAATCTTTCTCCTGGGTGGAAGTGAACGTCCCGACGACGAAGGCTGTGGCGGCCAGCGTCGACACGCTGCTGGCCTTGAATCCGGAGTCGGGCGAGCTGGCGGACTTTTTCGGACCGTTGAACAAGACCCTGGGCGTCGTTACTCCCATCGTCAGGTCGCTCGTGGGGTAGCATCTCATCGAGCAGGGTCGTTACCTTCAGACCACGTGCCAGCTGGGAACGTGTAGCTCTAGTTTCTCATGAGGCGCCGTGTAATAGGCAAAAGCAACTTAGCGCAATACTTCGTTCCACGTCTTGTGCTCTACGTTGACGCATATAGAAATCATGTCTGCGATCGTCTTTTTGAGCCGCTCTGTCAGCCCGTTGGTCTGCGGATGGTTCGCCGTGGTGCGACTATGGCAGGTGTGACTGAGACGAAGAATTTATTGTGTCATCTGCGCCATAAACGACGACCTGCGATCTATATTTAAAAGCTCGGGAACGCCGTGCCTAAGGACGATGGACTCGATGAAATAACTGGCGATTTCAGCCGCAGTTCCTGATGGAAGGGCTGTGGTGTCGGCGTATTGTCGAAGATAATCTGTGACGACGATTATCCACCGGTTTCCTAGTGTCAACGGTGGGAACGGTCCAAGCAACTCAATTCTGATCTGTTCAAACGGGGAAGGCGGCGGCGTAATCGGCTGAAGAACTCTTGACGTTTTCATGGCTGGTTTCTTGCGTCTCTGGTATTCGCGGCACGATCGGGAGTAGAGATGAACGGTCTACGGAAGCTTGGGTCAGTAGAACTTTTCACAAATTCTGGCAAGCGTCCTGCTTTACCTAAGGTGCCCCGCCGTCGGGTTGTCATGGAATCTTTGGAAGATTTCTTCTCGAAGGCTGCAAAGGGATTACCAACAGCTACGCTGTGTTGTGGTGGCCGAAGTTCTCCTTGTAAAACGCTCCTTTTATAGCGGCAAAGGTAAGGAAGCGCGGGGACTGGTACTCCCTGCCCCTCTAGGTGATAGATGAGTTTACACAGTTAAGGTTCGTCTCGTTGGAGTGCTGCCATGTCGCTGACATCCTGAGCACCGAGGAAACTGTCATCGTCGTCGTCTTTGGTGCAGGCAGTATCGGCCTTGACGGGGCTCTTGACAGGCGATCGTAGTCACTGTGCTTTCGGTCGTACTTGTACACCACGGTCATGCCAAACGTCTGCAGTTGTAGGCTCCACCGGGTGAGGCGTCCGGAGAGGTCCTTCAGATTCGCAAGCCAGCAGAGCGAGATGTGGTCTGTGACCACCACTCGTTGAGTAGTTTATCTCCGCGTTAAACAGCGTAGGACTTGCGTAGGCGATTACTCGCTCTGAGACCTCCTGTCTTTGGACCAGTACCAGGCCCAGTCCGGAATCACTGGCGTCCGTGTGCCTCTTTATTTCAGCGAACTGGTCGAAGAGGCCAAGGATCGGAAGCTTCTGAATACCATGTTTTGGTTCATCGAATAAACGCTGGTGTTCTTTTGTCGACTCAAGCTTTACGGC
Source organism: Ixodes ricinus (assembly GCA_037355805.1). Classification (NCBI taxonomy): domain Eukaryota; kingdom Metazoa; phylum Arthropoda; class Arachnida; order Ixodida; family Ixodidae; genus Ixodes; species Ixodes ricinus. The sequence goes on along the minus strand of JAZHYW010031207.1, from coordinate 7,328 downwards.
GACCTTTGCGAGGTGAGACAGTGGTGCGGACCAGAGTGTCGAACCGGAACCGAACCGAACCGAAAACCGGAACAGAACCGTTATTTTTAGCCGAACCGGAACTGAACCGAACCGAAATCTTCGCCGCCATCTTGGAACTGAACCGGAACTGAACCGGAAAAAAATATAACGGTAACCGGTTCAAAACGGTTCACGGTAATTTTTTCTTATTACAAAACGAGTGTTTGAGATGTAAAAATTGGCAGCTGGCATTTCTATGTAGTGTTCAAATTGTCATCAATCGAATTGCAATGTATAAGAAATTGTGGGTTTTCGTGGCGCTTTTGTATTGGCACTACGATTAATCTTGTGTCATGCGGTCACGTGACGTCATGGTTTCAAGACATGCTGTCAAATAATGTCACGTCACGTGGCCCCGTGGCGTAGTCGCATTACTCACCGCGTTAAGTCGACCTAAATTCAGAACGTCAATTTCCCCCTCTTCTCCAACGTTTCGTCTGCTTCTTCCTCCCCGGCCTTCTTTTCCCTCGCCCTACCTTCTTGAGTTGCAACGGAATAGAGATGTATTAGCGTTGTTGACACCGTGACGTCACATATGCCATAACTGAAGCACAGTTATACAGAAAAGTAGCGACATCCTTTGAAAAATGCCGCCTGCTATCTTGGGCCAAACCAGGTGGCGCTACTGTCGACGCAAGGGTGTAAAAAAGCAAAACATAAAGATAAAAGGTGTGAGCGTCAGAGGAGGAGGAGAAGGAATGCCTATGCTGTCGGAGTGCAGTGCATGCTATGGGCTTATGTCGCCAATCAAATAACACCGACTGTGCAACGTCACGGCTTTCATCGTCTTTCTTTGAGCACATCCTTTGAGGCTTGTAGACAGTAACAGTGCGCTTTTAGCCAGTGTGTATGTATTTGCGTGTCTTTCAGCCTTTGACTGCGCTCTGACCCAAGTATAGGAAGGCCGTATGCTATCTTGGTCCAAACCAGGCGGCGCTACAGTCGACGCGCGGGTGTAAAAAAGCAAAACATAAATATAAAAGGTGTGCGCGTCAAAGGAGGAGGGAGAAGATGTCGCTACCTCTTTTATTCAGGGGCAGTAGCCATCACGACCTTTCACCACGAGTCGTACGACACCGTGACGTACTTGGCTGTTATGAGCCTGAGCCGAGTGCTCGGGCTCCTGACAATCAGCATCGCCAAACATTCGTGTTGGCTCGTGTTCCATCAAGGATGAGAATAGCCGAACTCTAATAAAGCCTAAATCTCAACCCATGCTTTATTCTTTGCCAACCCCAGCGCATGACTATGATGAACACTGGCGGTATACAATTAGCGTCAGATCCCATTGCCGCCTGTTCTAATAGCGAGTTGAGGAGGGGAAAGCTGTTCCTTTGATTTATTTTTTCTGCGTCTGCCATTGAGCAGAGAGGAAAACTAATGGGTGTTTCTGCAAGCTATCAACGTCAGGGATTACCTCTTATTAGTATTTACTGAAAGTGCAAAAACTGTTGCATTAACTATTTTACATGTGCACACCATTCAGGCACTCAAACATGTTTTCGTTGTTGCTGAACTGCCTGAGAAAGTTGTCCATGAGAATAGAAGCATTGAAAAGACTAAATATGGCTTATTAATCTGACGATAAATAGAACTACAAGTGTGTATGGCAGAGATACCTGAAAAGAAAGATTCTAGTGGCCTTTGAGGGACAGCCGAAAGTCGGCAGCTGCTCAAAATTCTCGCAGTTTTGTTTAAACTTCACAGTTTTTGGATGTAAAATAAAAGAAATGGAGAATTACTGCTAACAAATGACAGAAATATAATTGTCGAATTGGCAACCCCAAACAAAGGACGGAGTCCCTCAGAAATAAAAAAGTATTCTCTGGAGGGGCATCGTCAAATGAAAAAAAAGGGGGGGGGGCGGGGGGGGGGGGTTTAAAAAGTTACTGTGTTGTAAAGGTTCCTCTGCTCCGCATCTTCGGCACAGAGCAGACAGTGTAATCCTGCAAAACTACTTCGTTTGCGAAATCACTCCTGCCAGAAAGCGCGTTTTCTGGGTGTCAGACGCTCGCGCCATTCCTCACGACGCTGCACCAAGCCAAGAATAATTTTTGTTTCTGAATACATTGAGTTTGCACTGAGCGCGAATCTTCTGCAACCTGCATTTGAATTTCTCAGCAATTTGAACGCGGGATCTGAATTCTCGGCAAAAAGAAATCTCTTACCACTCGCATATAGTGCGATGATGTCACCTTGCAAACCATTTGTTAAACAGTTCAGTTTTCTGTTCAAATGTGATGTCCTCAACACAATACTTCGTTTCACTTTAAGTGAAAACGTATCAGAAACTAAAAAAGCGAGCTCCGGGCTTTCACCGTCTAAGCACGCGCGCTCCTGCAGTGCAAGTGGTCGGGACCAAAGGCTCGTGCTTGTGGCATAGTATAAAGTGGAGATTTGGGCCAGTTGGCTCATTCAAACGAAAAGCGCCGAAAAAATACAGGGACACGGATGAAGGGAAACAGGACAAGGCGGACTCTCAACTGCAGCTTATTGAAACTTCACAAGTAGTAGGAAAGGTGTACCAGCTCGCACAGTTTGTCAACAAACGCCCGGGAGGGAGCGGGGCCTAACCCGATCCGACCAATCAGAGGCGCAGGAGGCGGGCCTAACCCGATCCGACCAATCACAGCGCAGTGGGGCGGGGCCCTTTCCCTCTCTCCCAATGACAGGCCGTGGGCATCGATGGCCCCCGCCCACAGGGCATTATCCAGTGACAATCGGAGCTCAGCGAGGTCCCGCCCTCACGTCACGTGCTCGGTATAGGTGCGAGGTCACGTGTCAGGCGCGTGCCAGAAGCGTGCCACTTACCTCAAACCTCAAACCTCAGACCTCAAACCGCAAACGTCAAACCTCAGACCACAAGCCAGGTGTTGTGGTCATCACCTGACTAACAACCTTCCGTGATGTCACACGCTAGGGCGTCTTACGTGTGATGGGTCTCGAGCTGCGTCCGACAGATGGCACTCGCGGATGTCGCACAGGGTTTCGTGCTGCATCCGAGGGAGGCGCGCTGCGCTGCGGTCATACGACGCAGCACAGCGCCACGTGCTACATGACCGTCACGCGACATTATTTGAATCGCTGGGCGGTGAATGCCCATTTTATTCGATTGATAGAGAGGGGCGGAGCTGAACGGAAAGGACGTGCTTCATGTCGGCTCCGTCAATTTTCGCAAATTAGTGCGGCGCCGTGATAATTTATGCAAGTTTGCTGACCTCAGCGTCTTCGTGAAGTTCTGTGGATCACGGGGAAGTGAAGTTTGTCCCGGTGAGTCGAGTTTTTGCGATTTTTCTGGACTTTATCTGTATTGAACCCACGAGAGGCGTTAAGCCTAACGACGTCCTTGGAAGAAGCTCGGTCGCCGGCGTCAATGGCGTCGGCGGCTAAGCCTAACGGCGCCGGCGAGGTGGTCGGCATGGATGACGAGACGGTGGAGGACGGACAGGACGGATGGATCCGGGTAGGAAGACGCGGAACGAAGACGGCACGACCGGCGGAAGCAAGAAGTTTCGGCAAAGTTGTCGACCGTGTGATTCGAGCGAGTCGCATGCCCCGTTTTGGAGTACGAGGGGACACCAAGATCATTGTTAGGCCCCGCGGGGGCTTGGATTTAAGAAGGGTCTCAGAAGTAGCTCTGGCAGCGGCTGTCAAGAACGCGGCCGGTGTAGAGCTCCCAGCGGCAAGTGAAGACCTGGTGTGTATCAACGGCACCCAGAACGTGATTGTAATAAGCTGCTCGTGTAAGGAGCGCGCAAGGAAGTACGTCGGAATCACGGCCCTGAAGATGGGTGATACCCTGCACGAGGCACGGGCGTACGCGACAGTCCCCGAAGGATGTGCAAAGGGGGTAATCCGCGGGATACCCTTGACGCACACGAGGAAGCAGATCGAAGAGGCGCTGCTTGGTCCCAGGAATCCGTCCCTTATCGCGGCGGAGCGCATCGGTTCATCTGGTGCTGTGATTGTGGTGTTCGAGGGGGAGGTGGTCCCATCTCGCGTGGTCTTCGATAGCGTTGTGCTGCGGTGCACCTTATACCGAAAGCACTACGAGGTATGCCGAATCTGCGGGAAAGTCGGGCACCGGGCGGACGTCTGCCCGACCCCAAGCGCTCGTCGATGCCTGGGATGCGGCAAAGACCCAACGCCCGGACATGAGTGTATGGCCAAGTGTAAGCTGTGTGGTGGTCCGCACGAGACTGGGGACAGAAGGTGTAAGAACAAATTTCGTGAACCTTACATTGTTCGTAGTAGGAAATGGGAAAGGAGCCAGATCGGGGCACGTGCGCGTAGCCCCTCGATCCCTCGGTTTACTGGTGGCGATTTCCCCGCCGTAGGTAGGGGGCGCTCAAGCTCCGTGGAGTCGCGTACCTCGCGGAGCCGCAGCCGTAGCACAGGCCGCCAGGTGTCGTGGGCTCAGGTTGCTGCAAAAAAGCCCTCTACTGGGCAGGGTAGTAAGGATAATGAACTAATGGAGAAGATGAAAGTCATGGAAAGGGAACGGCAAGAGCTGATTCAGACAAACAAAGAGTTAAAAGCAATGGTCGAGGCGCTAACGCGTAAGGTAGACCAGATGGAAATATCGTCTGACGCGAGCGATAATAGCCCGCCTATGAAGCGTAAGGTCGTGGGGGATAAGGCCATAGCCGTCGGAATCGCGGCAGGAAAAGAGCAGGTGCAAGGCCAGGTAGACTGGGAAAGAAGGTTCGGGGTTTTGGAGCAGAGTATGGCCCAGATAATGTCTAAATTGGAACACGTCTGCAGGTGTGTGGACGGTATCAGAAGCAGGGTCGAAAAGCTTGAAAACAGGAATGGATAGTTTGCTCATATGGACTTGGAATTGTAATGGATATGGAAACAAGAAGGCCAGGTTGCAACAATTTCTCAGGAGTAGGCATCGCAAACCAGACGTTATCTTGATGCAGGAAACTGTGATTGAATGTGTAACCCTACCGGGATATGTGGCATACAGGGCGCAGGGGGGCCCCCTGGTAGAGTCAGGGGAGTTTGTACGTTTGTAAGAAGAAAGTGGCCGGTGTTAGTACACTGTATGGATGGGGATGAGAATGTAGAAAGAATCGCAGTAGAGGTCCTCGTGGGCAGGGTGGGAGTGTGCGTATGCAACATTTACAGTAACCCCCACTTTAGACGGCAAAGGTTCAGTAACATTCTGCACGGTGCGGTCCACTGGGCAGACGGGAGAAGCTTAGTGGTGGCCGGGGACTTTAACGCTAGTCATGAAACTCTAGGACATGGCCACAACACTAGAAAAGCTTTGAACCTTTTCTCAGACGCGGAGGAAGTGGGGTTAATGCTGGTTACGGATCCTGGCCTGCCCACACGGGCTGCGCGGCATTTTGCTGATAGGGATACAACTCCTGACCTGGTCTACGTCAATGACGCTAGGATCTCATGGGAAAACCTAATGGAAGATCTCGGCAGCGATCACCGGGTAGTGGAGATTGAGGTACCATTGAGGGAGAAACCGCGGCAGTGGAGAGTAAAGGGCCTGGTCAATTGGGACCTTTTCAGGGCTTTATGCCCAAGCGGCCCCATTGAGAACGTTGAAGCGTGGTCGAGGGAACTGACGAATACGGTTGAAAGCGCGAGAAGGGAAGTGAACCTTGATGAGGCAATAAATAATGCAGTAGGGGGCATAGTAGATAGCCGACTGATATCTTTATTAGAGGCACAGGATTCTATCAGGATGAGGTGGAGGGCAACTGGTAGGCGCAACAGAGCCCTGCGCAAAAGATTGGCTCAGCTTAATGGGGAAATCAGGAAGCATTGCGAAGCGCTGTCCCGTCAGCAGTGGGACGACGTGTGCGCGCGAGCGGAGGGCAGCCTACATTGTGGAGACACATGGCAACTACTTAGACACTTATTGAACGAGGACTCGACCAAGGCGGCAAAGGGCCGCAAGCTTAAGGAAGTGGTCGGCAGATCTGTAAGGGATCTGGGGGTACAAAAGGTCAAAGATTGGCTTAAGAACAAATTTCTGGGCAAAGGTGAGAAAACTTGTAGAGTACGGTACGAAGGGCCAGAGAATCCAGAGTTGGACAAACCATTCGAGATGTGGGAGCTTAGGGCGGCACTAACTAAAGCTAACCGTCGCTCAGCTCCGGGATTGGACGGGATTAGTAATTCGGTCTTGTCAAATCTATCAGATGAGGGACTAGAGAAACTATTAGACCTGTACAACAAGGTGTGGGAAGAGGGAGCCCTCCCTGAGCCCTGGAGGGTAGCAAAGCTGGTGCTAATACCCAAGCACAACAAGCCGCCGGACCTGGAACACCTCAGGCCAATTTCCATCACCTCGTGTGTATGTAAACTCCTTGAACATATGATCCTAAGGAGATGGCAAGCGTTCTTGGAAAGCAAAGGGTACTTTCCGAGCTCAATGATCGGCTTCCGCGAGGGTCTGGGTGCACAAGATGCCATGCTCATCATAAAACACGAGGTGGTGGAAAGCAAGAAGCCCGGGGTGATTCTAGGTCTGGATCTAAAAAGTGCGTTCGATCGAGTAACCCATGAAGCCATCCTAACCGGAGTTAGCAAGGCGGGGCTAGGGAATAGAAGTTTTGCCTTCGTAAAGGATTTCCTGTCTAACAGGAGAGCTAAATTGGTGGCCGGGGATCTGGAGGTAGGCGAAGGGAACCTGGGTAATGCTGGCACACCACAGGGTTCAGTGATATCTCCTGTGTTGTTCAACATAGTGATGGTGGATGCAGTACGTGCTCTACGTCGGGAAGGAATACCACATGTAGTATACGCCGATGACATTACTATGTGGTGTCTAGACAAACGACGCGAGGTTGTGAGAGGGACCCTGCAAAGAGGTATCGAACTGGTGGAAGAAAACTTAGAGGGAACGGGACTGGTGTGTGCACCAGAAAAATCTGAGTACTTAATGTGTCAACAACATCGAAGCTCGTGGAAAGAAGTATTACTGTACGCGGACGGAGGGTTGATACCGAAAGTGCCTACGCTTCGGGTGCTGGGTTTGGTGTTACAAGAAAAGGCGGGCAACTCCGCCATGCTAGACAGGCTGAGGGCAAAGGTCCTGGCAGCCATGCGATTAATACAGAGGGTCTCCAGTAGGAGACGAGGCATCAGAGAAGAGGGAGTGTTGAGGCTAGTCCAGGCTTTTGCCCTCAGCCATATCATGTATGTAGGGCCATATCTCAAATGGTGGAAGGCCGAGCTAAACAAGCTGGATGCGATGGTGCGGAAAGCTTGCAGAGCCGGTTTGGGGGTGCTCTCTTTCA
>JAZHYW010031206.1:0-62813 GCA_037355805.1 Ixodes ricinus | reverse complement strand
ACTGTTTCGGCAGTTTCGTTGAAGATGATATGATTCTGCTTTGGGACAAGTTTATTTCTATATGCAACTATTGCTTAGAGACGAGGGTTAGTCACACGTCGCTACAATAAAGTTTATTCATTCATTCCCTAGTCAACGTAAATGCACGGGACGAAGGAAATCTTGGATCAACCGAAATATAATTCACCTTACTCGCAAAATAAAAAAGGTGTAAGAAAAACCGTTCCATCAGGGGAACTATACATCCCCTTCAAGCTGAACTGGCGAGTCAAGTCAAAGAAGCGAGAGAGAAATATCTTTCGTACACCCTTTTAAACTTCATGAAACATGATCATGTAAAGTTTTGGAACTACCTTTCAGAAAAGGCTAAACCGGTCTACCAGATGAAGGTTAGCAACGTCATAATCAATGACAAAAAACATGCCGCGGAAGAATTTAACTTTTATTTTTAACCTGTGTTCTAAATACATATCTGAACACTCCAGTTGCCATCACTGTAGCTACACTGAACACCGATTTTATCACTTTTCATGGTGTCTTTGTCATGTTATTGAATCTGAATAGAAAATCGAGCAGTGGGCCGGATGAGATACCGAACGCCTTCCTCCGTAGATATGCCGAATCTATTTCACGCTTTCTAACAGTCATTTTTCGTGCGTCTTTTCGTTCATGAGTGCTTCCGAATGACTGGCAGACAGCGCGTGTTGTGCCAATTCATAAGAAGGGTGATCATTTTGTTGTAAGCAATTTTCGTCCTATTTCTATCACTAGCAACTCATGCAAACTTATGGAACACGTGGTTAGTAGTTATGTTCAAAATGTTTTGGAAGAGAGGAATTTTCTGGACTTCTTTTCAGCATGGTCTCCGGAGGGGCCGGGTACTTCACAATTGCGCAACTAGTTACAACAGTTAATGACTTTGCTGCTACTAGACAAGTCTGGACAGGTCGATATTATTTTATTTTTAGATTTTAGTAAGGCTTTCGACAAGGTCCCGCAAGATAAACTTATTTTTAAACTAGAACATCTTGGGCTACCACCAGAGATAGTTAATGGATAGGATCCTATTTGTTCAATCGTAGCCAGTTTGTTGAAGTTGGAGGCAATTTTTCCGGTACCCTCGATGTTTCCTCTGGTGTTCCCCAGGGCATTGTACTTGGTCCCCTGCTATTTCTGGTCTATATAAATGATATTGTATCAACTGTGAGTACCAACATGAATATTCGCTCATTCGCAGATGATTGTGTTTTGATCAAAACCATATCCTCTGTCGACGAGAATAAATGCTTAATTCTTCTCTTACTCTAGTTGACGATTGGTCCAATGAGTGGGAAATGCAACTGAATTCTGCGACGACTGTTCACTTACGCACGACCAGGAAAATGAAATCTTTAAAATTGACATATCAAGTAAATAATGTTACAGTAATCGAAGTGAATGAATACAAATATCTTGGAGTAACTCTAACAAGCTATCTACGATGGTCGAGGCATATTCAAAATATCCTTCTACCTTCTACGATCAGTAATGGAAAGGCTGATTCGCGGGCCTGATCGCCAGTCACCAGCCACAAAAAAGAAAGCCCAATTCGCCGTCATTCCTTACGTACACAATTTAGCCTACCGGATTAAATCCATTGCCTCAAAGTTCGACATGAATGTTGTTTTCTCGTGCCGCATGCGTCTTAAAGCAACTCTGCCAACAAGTGAACAACAACCGGACTCTGAATAGCTGCACTGTTAAACACGAAAAGAAATTCATTCCATGCAAAGAGAAGAAAGTTTACTCCATCCCCTTGAGCTGCGGCCATCAATACATAGGTCAGACCGGCAGATGCATCAATCACAGACTCCGGGCACATCACAACGAAGTTTCTAAGGCCTCTTCAGATTCCTATCATTCCATAGTCATACATGCCCGTTCGTGTTCGCTTTGTCATCCCCTCTTTGATGAAACAAAAATCCTGGGGGGGGGGGGTCATTACAGCAGATTTGGCAGGGAGATCATAGAGTCATTCGCCATGATCACAGTAAACAACAACGTGTCAAACCCTTCCCTCCTGCTGACGAAAACTGAGGTTGAATTTCTAAAATCCGAGATAAACCCCCTCTCTGACTTGCACTTCGCGTTTTTTATCTCCCCTTCTCCTCCCTTTCCCTCCTGGGTATAGTCGGCTGCTCGCTTTGGAAAATTTTTACTCGTCGTTGCTAGTTGAAGGATGTGTTGTACTGTCCCAGTTTTAATTGTTTTATGCTTTCTTCATCCTTTGCCAAAATATCAGTTCCTCAGCTTTTCGGAAATTACGCTCCCTACGACGCAAGTTAAGAAATGCTCCAACCTCCTTTAAACTCCAAGCGTGCAAGTCATTGGTTAGGTCAACAATAAAATATGCCAGTATTATTTGGGATCTGAACACGAGAAAAGATGCTTCAAAACTTGATATGGTCCAAAGGAGAGCAGTTCGTTTTAATTATGGAAAGTACAAGAGGCTTGACTTCCCATCCTCCTTAATAGTGTCAAACACTATCATGTCCCTAGAACAGGGCAGGAAGATTGCAATACTGAAGTTCTTCTATTTTATTTATTATGACAAGCTGTGTGTCGACTCTATAGTTCATACTTAAGCTCATTATCTTCAACGGCCACTAGAAACCACCATCAGTTTTCTCTTCAACCAATATTTGCTCGAACCAACATTTTCAAGATCTCATATTTTCCACTCACCATATCAGATTGGAACACCCTCCCTTACAGTATATTCACAGCCCCTAATATTAATAAAGCACTTGATGATCATCTTCTTGAGGTATTGCCATTGTGCTCTTGTGTTGTAAACCTCTTTAAACATGTGTTGTACAAACTTTTTTTTTGCAGTTGATTGTCAGTTGATGAAAGTGTTAATTACTAATAATTATGATAGCCATATGTAATGATGGTTTGAAAATCTACTGTACCCCACGCCTGCATGGGCCTATCAAAATACCTGCAGTATGTTATAAATAAAATAAAATAAATGAATAAACAAGCACCTGGAGGTGTGGATCCACGCGGGACAAAACTACCTGATAGAGCAAGAGGACAAGCTCCAGGCAAAGAGTAGGAGAAGTCGCGGAATCGCTGCGGCCAAGGCACTCTGGGGACACAACCGTTACGAAGTGAGCCGTGCAGTGTGGAAGATGGTCGCGGTGCTGGGGCTCGCATTCGAAAATGGCTGGCTGCGTCATTCGTCACGAGCCCGGGAACACCTCGAAGTGCGACAGGGTGAAGTGGAGCGGGCAGCTCTAGGAACCAACAGAGGAGCACCGTATGAGACCCTGCAGGGGGACATGGGGTGGGCCAGTTTCGATGCCAGGGAGGCCCGAGCAAAACTGGGTTTCGAGCGGTGCCTCAGCAGGATGAGGGAAGGGCACTGGGCGAGACAGGTGTACAAATATGTACACCTGAGGAACATGTCGACCCGATGGTTGCGTCGAACACGACAACTGTTACTGAGGTATGGCGTGAGCGATCCACTCCTCTATCCGGCCAAAGAACAGCAAGAAAGACATCGGGGAGACATACGGGCCGGGGATGAACGAATGGGAGACGCAGCGGTGGGCCGAGACGGCGGTACGGAAGTCGGCGACGACTCTGTACTTTAGAGAGAAGCAGGAGGTCAAGAGAGTGGGCTTCCTGAATAACAGCAGGGGCAGTGCACTACTTACTCTTTGACGCCCAAAACGCGATGCTGCGGACTCGGATACATTGAGCAAAATACTCAGATATGAACGTAAGATGCACCGGGTGGACACAGGTAGTCACGTTGACGGCGGAACACATCATCCTCGAGTGCGCGGGCCTGCAGCCGGAAGTGGCGTGCTGCGGGAACATGGCGGTGGCGCTGGGTTTCCGGGACTGCGACGAGGACGAAGCCGAGCAGCGAGCCAAGGGGTGAGGCCCACCGATCCCGCCAGTTGAAGCAACAAAACGAAGACTGGACTCTGGAGTGCTGGGGGAACGCGAAGCAAGCGGACGGAGAAAATCAGGAAAATACGAGTGGCGAGATCCAGCTCCCCAGTTGATATCCCCCGATAAAAAGGGATTAGCCCTAAATCCGTATCCGAAATGAAGAAAAGATGGCGCCGTGACTGAACAAACAAATTGAATCTCTCGCTATTCTGATTCTCTAACATTCAAAAGTGGGATAACCCCTACCTCGTTGGATAAGCCCTTGACTTCATCGGAGCAGTGGGGCGCCGCAGTAACCACGGTACGCTGATAAAACGTGAGTTTTTCACGGGCGGTGGTCGACCCTATTGTTTACGATACGTCGTGTAAAGCCGTGAAGCTCCTTTAGTCCTTCAAGACTGACCATAACCGGAAACCGCGAAGTCATACGGACTTTGGCAGCCCTCACGGAGTAGCTAGGAAACATTCAGCTCAGAACGACACAACCGGACTTCGCATCGGTGACTCCGATGCCTGACTTGACGGCGTCCATTCCCGCTTTCTCTGACTCGTCGACAGCGTGCGCTAAGAGAGAAAGCACAAGGGATTGAGTTTCGCACGTCAACACAGTGGCTGGCGACGCAAGCTGGATGGGGCGAGGGAATCACTCTCGCCGTGGCTTCGTCGAAGATAAGCGGGGCGGCTCTCAAGTGGCATCGGACGAGTGGAAAGAGGCTGCAGACTCGGTCGGAATGGTCCGAGGAGCTACTGAAGGTGTTCCCCAAAGACGCCAACAATTCTCTTGCGCTGTATGACCGAATGCTCCGGAGAACGCAGAGCCTTCGTGAACCCGTTACGGACTACTTCCTTGACAAGACATATCTGTGCTCAAAAGGTGACGTCACGGAAATTAGTCCCCAGTTGCAAAACCTAGTGATCGCGGGCCTTCGCAACGCTAACCACGCAGCAATCCTCCGATTGCAGGCAACTAGCTACGGAACCTCCCTGGATCTCGTAGAGGCAGCGAAAAACCTAGAGTCGGGAGAAACCGCCTTCCAAAGTTCACACGGAAGTTACCGCGCGCCGAACAAGGACTGACTCAAGCCTGCGGCAATACCAGCAACGGGAGAAGTAAGGTCGAAGCAGGTCGATCGGGGCAAGGCAAAAAGGTCAGAAGGACCCAAGTGCTTCAAACGCCGAAAGTACGAACATCTTCAAAAGATTGTCCCAAAGGCGTAATTGACAAAACCTCTGACAGCGTGAGGTCCAGCGACAAAGCACAGTACGTTACATCTCAGCCGGCGAGCGTGCAAGGTGAGGTCAAGTATGTAAAAACTAGTGGGGACCGAATCTGCCGAACTTCAGTTTAGGCAAAGTTTGGCAAACATTCGGCAAACATTCGGCAAATGTCTGCGCACGCGCGAGAACGCGACGGGGCCAACGAGGCCATGGACTGGAAATGGACGCCGCGCAGTCGTGCTGTTACCATCGTACAGTGTAGTACAACCAGCCGTTACGCGTCGAGGGGGGGGGGTAGGCAACACGGTAACTGTGCGTTTGTAAGCGAGTGTGGTTCTCTTCTATATTTTCTGCCACAAAAACAGAAGATCGACCAGTTATCTACGCAGTCCACTGCGCAAGTGACAAATGATGCGCTACATTCTGGATAACGTGATTTTCATTTGAACTTTCCAGTGATGCAACGAGGTAGTTGAAACATTGACTGACAATTACTTCAAAGCACTCCTCCCAATTATAACAATCCTGTTTTCAGCTCACGAGTAGTTTGTGCCCAAACAAAACAATATTGCTTCTTAATTAGGGTCATTTCGCGATTTCCATGCATCAGCACAAAACTAAACGCAGAACTACCATGCTCGACGTTGCACATCCGACATTCCCAACTCTTCCCGTCTTCCTAAACGTCCGTGTGTGCCCTAACACCAGGAACTGGGATTTTAAAGGTTAAAAACGAGACGTTGCGAATATTGCCGGGACGCACGCTTTCAACCCAAGTTACGTCCAAATCTCCGCCTTCCCTAGGTTCACGGGGGAGAGAGAGGAGGGCGGGGGGGGGGGGGAGGGTTAGGTATACGCGTTTCCAGTGCTCCGTCCGGACGTAACGCTAGCCACAGCGAATAGAAAAACATGCATATTTATAATAATATTGTTATCTCGTCTGGTGAAGGCTCAGACGCACGAAACGGTGATTCCCACAAAATGTAAGAACGTAGTGTTATTGCCTTTATTTTAACATTGTACACAAACTTGCGGTCTTGCGCAGATGAGGCCTCAAAACCGAAACTCTCATAGCGTGATTCGTGACTGCGCCGCTACTAACCAACATCGCTGTCACGCCACTTCTGCAAGCAGTGACTAAAATTGCCAGTAAACACATAAAAGCGACACTGACACAATAATCTTGTAGAATACCACCTTATATAGTAATAACTGTGTAAATTCGCGTTATATGTTGAATTTAAGTTAAGAAAAATACAACATAAAACCTTTTTCGCCAGAAAAAACGAAATATCAACGTTAAGTCTGGCAACAATGTATTTTTGCCGAATCTTTGCCGAATGTTTAGATTAGTTCGGCAAAAGTTCGGCTTTGCCGAATCCGAAGATTCGGCGCCAAATTTTCGATTCGGCAAAAGTTCGGCTTTGCCGAATCCCAAGATTCGGCGCCGAATTTTCGATTCGGCAAAACGTCGGCCCAACTAGTAAAAACTGCCTCAAAGAACGAGAAAAGCTATGCGGCGCTCGTAGACACCTGCAGCTCCTTGTGTACTACAAGGGCGTCAGACGCGATCTGATGTTACTGCAACTTTGAAGCGGAGACCTTGAACTGTACGGATTTCACCAAAACACTATCAAGTATCTCTCGAAGTTCCGAGCGACGATTGCGATAGATAACGTAAAGGGTGAACACGTCGAGATTTACGTCGTTCCGGATACGGCGCAGCACATGCCAGTCATCATTGGACGTACCTGGACGGAGCTACCAAACGTGGCATATCTCAAGATTGACGACACGTTCTAGATTATGGACAAAGCTGAGGAGACGTTCAAGCACTTTGAACCATTCTGACAAAGACGACCGTCAAAATGCCAGCCAAGAAAGACGTCACCCTCGAGCGTTTTGTTTGTTTTGTTGTGAGCAGTTGCTTCACTCTAAAAAAACCGTGCCTCTACTTTCCCGCGCAACACTCGGAGAGTCAATCACCGCAATTTTCGGAGACAGCTCAACGAAGGACGATGCCGAAACCTATGTTTAGACCAAAAAACGCAGTCTGAGTTGTGACATTAAGCAATGCTAAACGTCACTCTGGCATTGTTAATGTCACAACTCGCGGACTGCGTTTCTTGGTCTAAACATGTTTCGGCATCGTCATTCGCTGAGCTGCCTCCGAAAATTGCGGTGATTGACTCTCCGAGTGCTGTGCGGGAAAGTAGACGCACGGGCTTTTTTAGAGTAATTCCATTAATCTCATCATGGCAAGTGTCGACTTTGAACACGACATCGATGTCGTTTTCCAGAGAAAGGACTCGTTCACCAGTAGCCTGCTACATGTCTCCGTAATGGAAGTCTGCGTATCTGTGGCAAGCCACTCCAACACTGTCAATATGTTGAATAAAGGTACAAGCCTGGTGCGTGGGGAGGAAGTCGACACAGCCTAGCCTGATTCTCCTAAAGAGGTGGGCCAGCACGACGTGAAGTAAAGGAACTTCATTCCAATTGACGAGAACGATGTGGTAATTGGAAGCGGCGTGACTGCCAATGAACGTCTGGCGCTGATCAAGGTGCTGAACAAACACAGGGACGGCTTTACCACGAGTATCGACTAACTTGGCTGCACCGACCTAGTCGAAGTGGACATGGTCCTGAAGGAAGTGAGCACGCCAGTCTGCTCAGGGCCTTACAGAAGAAGCAAACAAAAACGCGCTATTCGAAGACATGGTCGGCCGATTGCCAAGATAAAGCCGAAGATGACACCGGAAATGAGGACGTTTCAGAAGTTAGAATGCCCGAGTGTTAGCAGCCGCCGAGACTCCGGAAAGCAGCTGGGGCTCGGAAGAGGGCTGGCAACCCGCACAGCGCGCGGTCAAGCGAGAAAAAGATGGCGCCGTGACTGAACAATCACTTTGAATGTCTCGTTATTAAATTCAGTTTGATTTGAATTTACAACGCTATGTGGCCCTGATTCACTTACACAAATAAGTAAATAAATGAATAAATAAGAAGCGAATGCGTTTTTTCAGCTAATACGCTTTTCCACTAACTAAAGAAGCATAAGTTTAAAGAGGTTATAAGTTTTCCTATAACTGAAACCATGTTACATTGTAACATAACTTTTCTTGCTGACGACACGTGGGCATGAACCCGGAGGAAGGGTTCCGGCGGTCTTCACAGAAGGTGACTCTGGTGTATCCGAATGTCCAAGGAGCTTTTCAAGAACTTTCGAAGTTCAAGAAGTTGCAGGAGAGCTTAGCACCATATTTTGTTGCAACATAAGATACGCAGGATAGGCTCCTCCCACAAAGCCCTCCACTTTTTCCACTTGAGCAGAGCGAACACTGGAGAAAAGGCGAGTGGAAAAAAGGATACAACTAATCTCATTCAGAAGGCTTTGCGGGAGCGCCTTGGGCCGCGTTTCTTAACTTGCGACATACTTTAGGTTAGATTTTTTTTAGTTGTCTATTGAATTTTTTATGAACACTAGTACCTATCCCCATGTGGAGACTTTAGTATTGATCCAAGAGGCTTTGTTTGTTCATTCATTTTGACAGATTTTTTCACAACTCAATTTCCAAGTAAAGTTGTAAGTAGATAACAGATTATTCTATCTATTCAACTGGTACTATACATTTTGCAAATAAATGTTAAGAATTTTGAAGTCACGAACACTTGGCTTTCCTTCACAATGTGTTCCCTGCAATGGTTCAATATCATCAGCACCCAATAAGGGATATTTCACCTTCGAATCTTTGTCAATTTAGAAGTATATTTTCCCCTTGATACATCCTCATATTGCAGGGAACCACCGAAGTTCCTTGCACAAAAGACGAGGCATCCACACCACGAGCAACTTCGACTTCACCAGCTATATGTGCATGTATGTGTGACACCACAGAAGCATTCAAACACCTTCACAAAATGGTACATCTTGCAGAACTGGACATACAAAACCTGTCCAATAATACAACGTGTGTCCTAAAACATTTACAATGTTTTTTCACCGCAAAAAAATAGACTATGCATTGTCAAACGCTCAGTCTCCGCTCAAATGTAGCGCTAGCAGTCCGGACCAAATGCCAGTGTTTCAGTACCATCCTATTCGGAAGTTACAATCGATTTTCGCTAAGTTCCAGTGGGAAAGGGAGGCCCGTTCCTGTAAGCCTATGCCATTCATCGTCATGTATTCGTGGGCAGTCGTTTCCCTATATAAAAATTTCCGAGAGTCACTTCTAACGTTTGAATTAAATAACGACAATTTTTGAAACTTTCTCATTTGGTCCAGTCGGTTTGCACTAAATTTGGGTGCAAACTGAGCGTTCGAGAATGCATAGTTTATTTTTGCGGTAAGAAAAGCACTTCAATTTTCGGGTGAGTATGCAGTCAGATGAAAATATGGAACATGTGCTGACATTGTTTCCAACTTGAACATATGCTGTTTTTGAACATGATGGCACTTTCCGTAGCTACCAGCAAAAAGCACTTGTACCATCATAGTGGTGTACGAGACACATGCATGCTAACCGTGTTGCCACAACATGTCCTGTGCTAAGGAATTATGGTACACGTTCTATAATTCAGTGATATGGAACATGCTGTAACAAAAAGGTTAATTTATCTAACAATGTACCGGTAAAAAGATTGAAGTGTTCGCTGCATTTTCCTCCTGAAAGGTATCGCTATGCAGTAGAGCAAGCAGGTTTCGGGACTACGCTAAGCTCGTCAGCGTGGGCGTACACCCGAAGAGCGTGGGCCCGCAAGCACGGCGTCTGCGGCCCGGGCCCCAAGAGCGTCCGAGGGCGCTCGGACTCGAGGGGAGCAAAACTACACGACGCGTCGCCAGGAGACGCCATAAGCGCAGGCCGCGCGCGACCGCCCCGTGGCCCATTTACGCAGTCGAATTTCGGTCCTGTGTGCGGCTGGCTTGCGCGTGCTTCGATCAAACGCCCGGAACGCTCTCGTCGCGCTCGAAAACACCATGTCCGAGTCGAGCAACACAGCCCAGAGTCCGACAGTGACCAGCCCCGAAACCGCGGCGGCTCCCCCGGAGACCCAGGTGGGTGACGCTCTCTCGGGCAGGGTCGGGGCGGCTGCCATGGATTGGCCGCATCCACTGCAGCCGCCCGCTGGACCGCGTGCTGGTGCATCGTTTGTGCTCATTGCTGTCGCCATGAGTCCGGGCGACCCAAACACGCCCACTCGCCGAACCCGGTGCACAGTACGGGGCTGAGCGCACCGCCCTGTTTTCTCGGCGATAAGGACCGGGACACGTGCCTGCCGATCGATATCCTCTCGGGCCGCGCTCCTCCCAGGCCCAGTCCATTGTTTTTCTGCACAGGGCGTCTTTGGTGCGGAGTTGAGCACGCACTCACGCGTCGGGAACCTCGCCGCCCGGCTTCGTGCTGCGCCTCTCGGAAACCGAGGTGCTGAGTGAACGACCGTTGGTAACCTCGAGCAACACGTTCACCCGCGCCACGGTGCGCGGTTGGCATTGAGACGTCGCTGAACGCCGTTCGCCGGGGACGTTGCCGAGCTCGGGTCGCAATAAAGGGGTTCTAACCCGGCCTGGACACGTAACGTTTGGTTTCATGGCGCTCTCTGGTCGCCCCCGGAGCGCCCGACCATTTTTGAGGAGTGGTGCGCGTTCGAGACGCAGCTGCCCGTTTGGTGTAGCGCGGCCTGGCGCAGCAACCAATCGATCGGCTGCCAGCTGACAGAAAACACCGGTCTCCTTTCGGTGGGGTAGGCGTGCCCTGCCCTCCACCTTGTTCGGATCGGGAAATCCCGAGTATTTCGAGGGTGCGCGAGATGTCACTGAGCTTGCCCCGGCGAGCTCATGGCGCCGCTGGGGAGTGGTGCGAGCCCGTCCTCCGGCAGCGTAATGAGCCTCGGAGTGGACGGTTCCGCCATGAACGCGCCAGTTTGCTTGGAGCAAGAGTCCGCGAACTCCGCACACAAACAGGAGGGAGGCCGTCTGCGCTGCCGGTTGCGCATGTATTTTTATCGGTGGGACGCGTCCTTGGCGCCCTGGCACCCTTGGACTGTTTATTTCCGTGCTCTCGTCGCGACGACGAGGCGTTCTCGTGCTCCAACCGCCGCGCTTTCCACGGACTCGGGGCGGTCGACGACGTGTTTTGACACTCGTCCCTGTGATGCGAGCTCCACTTGACGCCGGCCAGCGGAAGCGGGTCGGGCTGTTGACGCCGCAGGCATTCCTTGACGTGCATTTGCTTCGACGTTTCCCGAGGGAGCCCGTGGAAGGAGCAAGCAGGCCGCGCAGTTACGAGAAAGAAAGCTGACGCCTAGAAGAGCGTCGAAGAGAAAAGATACATACGCAAACACATCTCAGTATAGCTAAGATATGTGTCAGGTTGTGGGACTTGGGGAAAGAAAGAAAAAAAAACGCTCAGCCGAAGCTGGGGGGTGGCCGCAGTATTACATTTCTTGTAGAAATAAATGTTAAACAAAATCATAAAAAAAAGACCTTCCGCAGGTGAAAAACAAACAAACAAAAAAAAACCACAAGTCTAGATAGAGACAAATGCACAGCTTCGTGTTGAATCCGGAATAAACGCCTCCGAACTATCTCAAGTAACAAAGGCATCTAGGAATACGAATGTAGGCCATCCGGCCCAAATTCACATTCCTTCTTTTTTTTTTTTCTCCCTGTTTATACCCCGCTCTTCATCTGCAATTCAGAGGACAAATAAGATGGTTTTCCGAATTTGCGGTTCGAGAGCCCGTATGCAATGTAAGCTACAAGTGAGCGTGCGCTCATGGGGCTTGAAGCGTTCTTGGGGACAGCGCGTGTGCTCCCAATATGTCAAGGTGCTATGCACTAACCTTCACATTAAAATAAAAACAAAAACAAAAGAAAATGTAGCACGGGGGAAAAAAACACCTTAGGGTAGCGAAATGATGCCTTAAAGGGACACTAAGCTCCTGAAAAAATATATGTTTTTTTGTAAATGTCTGGAGAGGACACTTTTGTCATAAAATATACTCAGCCCACCTCCCTCAAAGAAATAGTGCAATATTTCAGTGGCGAGACTCACTTTGAATTAGGCGCGATTCCAAAACATGCTTCTATTTCTAGTCGAACAGTAAATAGAAGCCTATTTCTGAACCGGTCAAGTAAGTATCAAAAAGTAAATATTGCGCTCTTTTTATTTTTTCTCTTTTATCGAGGTAAGTTTATTTTGTGACAAACGCGTAGCATCCGATTGCTTAAACATACATTATTTTGGAACTCACTTTACGAAGACGATAAAGTAAATTTGTTTCTTCGAGTACATCGACCTGTCGAGGTTTGCATATCGACATAACGGTAGACAGAGTTCTGAGCGCACAATATACTATATAATTTAAATCCATTTCGAAGGCAATTTTATCCCCCGCCGCCGCAACGCCACACGTCTAAATAGCACACGAGTCATGGGGCAACTCTTGTTGCCGTCTCAGTAGGCAAGAACAGCACGTAACAAAAAGTTTGTTTTCTGGCACTGCTTCTTTATATGAATGATACAGGCGTGTTCATATGTAATATTGCGCTTCTAAGGTCGGTGAAATGAAATGGATTCAGTAGTTTCCTCAGATAAGGAAGTTTGAAACGTCGCAAGAAAATAGTTCACTATTTCGCACTCTCCTGTTCTTGTCCCGACAGCAGCGCGGCTAATTCGCGTATCTTTGGAACGGTGCCCCCACTTTGCGCCAAGTGAGTGAGTGATGGGCACAGGATTAACCGCACCTCAAGGCTAGATGGGAACTCAGCCGCAGCCTCGCGTCACACCGAGTTAGTTTTCATTGCATGCGCATACGAAATGCTGCATCTTGCTGCTTTCATTGCTGCGCCTTCGAGAAAAAGAAAAAAAAAAAGAAAGAAAGATGCAACAGCGTGGGAATTATCTCCCAATAAATCATCTCAGTGACTGCATGAATATTACAACTTCAAAAGCAGTGCCAACTGGAGCAACACCCTCAGCAAGGGCACATTTGCATATGTCTCACACGTTAACATAATATTATGATAACTAAAGTCTTTTAGCTAAACATACCTTTAGCAAAGGGCATTTGTTGTCACACGGCCGATAAACGCAGGATATTTACTTAGTGTTGTAAACATTCCTCTAAAACAGGAACTAAAGCTTGTTCTTCGTTCCTTCCTAATCTGGGAATGAGTTCCCGTTACAAGTTCCTTTGGTGCGAAAGGAACGCGTTCTATTACATTTCTAACATTGTAACCTGTCGTGATGTTTGCGTATTCTAATTAAAATATGGCGCATTCTAAAAGGCCCGTGCCTCCACTTTCCCTCACAACACTCGGAGAGCCGATCTCCGCATCTTGCGGAGACAGCTCAGCGAATGACGATGCCGAAACATATGTTTAGACCAAAAAACGCAGTCTGAGTTTTAAGCAATGCAAAACGTCACACATGCATTGCTTAATGTCACAACTCGGACTGCGTTTTTTGGTCTAAACATATATTTCGGTGTCGTCATTCGCTGAGCTGCCTCCGCAAGTTGCGGTGATTGGCTCTCAGAGTCTTGCGCGAGAAAGTAGACGCACGGGCTTTTTTAGAGCGCATAAGTGCAACAGATATGACACTTTCCACGTCGGTCTTTGAATGGCGCAAATTCAGAATAGACATCACAGGTAGCATTGACATATACAGGAATACCCTTTTGGAGGGGGGCACTTGCACCATGCGTACGCATGCTATATAGGGTCAACTACAGAGAGGGAGGAAGAGAGGGAGGGAAGGGGTAACTTAAGCCAGGTCTACAGTAGGATCCCTCCCGTCCCTAGCGAGTCCGGCGCTACACCTCCAAGTCGTTAATTTCTTGGGACCGTGGAACGACAGGACACCAGACACCTCAACCCAGAAAATAGTAATATGGCGTTGTGGTCTCGGGTTATTCCACAGTCCACTCCTGTCTGCTGAAAGCCGACCGCCGTCCGAGTCCGTCGTCGGGAAGCAAATCAAGCAAGGCCCACAAACTGGTGTTCCTCCTTCCCTCCCGTAGTAGGGATTGTGTACAAAACAAAAAAAGAAAAAAAAAAAGAAAAAGAAGACAAGAAGAAAAAGGCTTATTTTTACGGACGGGCTGGAAAATAACAGCTCTAATTGTTTTGATGTCTTTTTTTTAATGATGGTTGGTGAAATTGTCGTTACTAAAAGCATAAATGTTTACCAAACTTCGATAAAAGAAATACACAGACACACACGAAAAAAAGGAACGCCGTTTCTCCTGCCATTCCCTCGAAATCGCAACAAGCTCCTGTTCCATGGGCAGCGTTTCTCCTTTCCTTCTAAGAGGAACTAGTTCCAGTAACGCCGTTCCTTGGGGCGTCGTTCCGTATAACACTGTGTTCATTTCGCTGGGATTAGATGAGCAACCGAATAAGTAGGCATGGAATGCTTTCACATAGATACATTTAAATTGTCTATGTATGCGTCACTTGTGTTGTCGAAGGAGCTCTTATTTTAAATGTTTAAGTGCTCGCTAAGAGAACAGGGCCGGCTTGCTAGAAACAGCGCCTCAGCTGAGGCTGGGAAAAAAAAAAAAAAAGCACAGCCAAAGGCAGTGCTCGAGCTGAGTAAAATCGCGTCTCAAGACGCTCACGCGACCCAGCCTTTGCAGTGCCTTCTTTCACCCAGTCTTAGCTGAGACGCTATTCTAGCAATCCGGCCCAAGTCTCTTTTGTAGTGTCTTGCCACATTCAGTGCCTCTGCAGCTTGACGGGTGCTTTTCACGAGCTCTGGGCGTGATTGCGTGTTATACCCTCTAAAAACGTCCCACGACGAGCCGAGATTGTCCATCTTGATCTGTTGCCATATTTTGATATCTCAACGTTTCGCGGTCCTCGTGTTATCGTCTCATAAGCCAAGACAGTCCTTTTCCGACGCCGGAGCTCACTTTTTTTTTCTTTTTTTAATCTTTGTGTATCGGTCAACTGTCGCGTGTCCGTTTTTCTAGCGTCGCTACTACTTCCATCGCTCGCTATAGCGATAGTACATACATAGATACGCGGGGGCCAAGTCGAAACCGTCATGTCACAAAACTCAAAAGCAACTGCAGATACCGAAGAGGAAGTACCTTCCCATGTGGATAAACGAGGCCGTACTAGTTCTAAAGCCGCGCGTCATATTGAGTCTGCCCATTCAGATCAAGAAAGCAGTGTGAAAGGCATCATTCACATGTTCATACACCTCATGATGGAGGTCATAAAATAAATGATCAGAATACCCCAAAATCGGTTCCGAATCATCCGTCAAAGCTCTGTTGGTCATGGAACCACTTCTCAACGGCATTCAGTGACTCATCTATCTCAGGTATACGCCACCTCCTTTTTATTGCAATGGAATGCACGTCACCTAATGCCAAAACTCAGTGATTTCAAGGATCTTATCAGTCGCTACAAATTCCCGGTTTTAGCTATCCGTGAAGGCAACGTATCGGAACAATTTCGCCTGCCTGATTACACGCTAAACCTCTCAAACGCTCAACTCCGCTCCTCAAGAGTAATGTTAGGTATAAGACCCGATCTTTCATCAATAGCAGTTTTGAGCGACATTGATAGTTCTGGAGAATTGGTTGCTTGTAAGGTACGCATTTGTGGCCTGGTAAGTTATTATTGTTTGCGTATATATACCACCGAGGAGCACACTAGACTTACAACGCCTAGAAGGCCTCATTGCTTCTTTGGATGTACCTTACATACTTTAACTTCAATGCGCATAGTCCAACCTGAAGCAGCTCTCATACTTCAAAGACAGGATTAATGTTAGACTCTATACTCACTTCAAACAACCTTTGCGTTCTAAACAACGGATCTCCGACATTCCTTAAAGGAGACGTATACACCAGTTGCTTAGACTTGACCATTTGCTCTACAGGCTTGGTAGCTCAGGCCAATTGGTATACCGACTGCGACACCAGGGGAAGCGATCATCTACCTATTTAAATAAGTCACACCAAATCACATTCCTTTGTGAAACAAAGACGTACAGTTTTAACTGACTGGTCCAAGTTTCGTGCCCTGAACGCTGCTACAACGATATATTTGAAGACACGAGATGATTTAGTGTCTGGGATAAAAATTAACCCAGAGAAACCATCATAAACATTGAAAATCCCCCAAGGACATGTAGGTGTAAATCCTGAATACCAGAAATTACGTCCTCAATGCCGTCAGGCGGAACGGAAAGCTCGAAGGAGCGGAATACTTGAAGATCAAACGAAAGCCAGACGAATTCAGGGAAACACCAAACACGAGCTCGAATATTTGGGAAAACGCCGCTCAAACAGTCTTTGGCATTCAATATTACCGAACACCCCGACAATACTAGTATGGCGCATAGCTCGCTCATTAAAATCGCCGGTGTTACAACACCAACCATTGCGCGCGCTGGCACTTCATTGAGGTGCCAGCGATATGAATATAACCGAAGAATTTTGCAGAGCAGTGACGGCAACAAGTATCTACAGCCATAGCAAACACGGCTCAGAAAGCCCCATCCCCGCGGCTATTAACAGCTTACAACCATATCATGAATATGCCATTTGACAAAAGTGAACTCAAATGAGCATTGAGAAGCTCAGGCGAAAAAGTTCCCCAGGACCTGATGGTATCACTCCGGCTGCACTAACGAATATTGGCAAGCACGCTATGTCTTTTTTACTGGATATGTATAACCGATGCTGGGCTAGTGGTTGTATACCCCTTGTCTGGAAAAAAGCAATTTTAGTGCCTGTTTTAAAACCTGGAAAATTCCCTCGAAGCATCTCATATTTTCGTCCAGTGAGCCTCATTAGCGTGTCGATGAAGACGATGGAACATATGGTCTTATGACGACTAAATTGGGGGTTAGATTCCAGTGGAATAATGCCTTTCCAAATGACCGGTTTTAGGTGGAATATGTCAGCTATGGGTTCTGTGCTCAATCTCGTGAGCTGTGTAGAACACGAGCGCAGCATTCACAAAATCACAGTAGTAGTGTTTCTAGACATTCAATGGGCCTTTGACACTGTTAGTCACTGCCATGTTATCGAACAGCTTCAGCGACTAGAAGTAGGTGACCGCCAGGGTTGTAAAAGTTACTTCAAGAATGTACCTAAGATACAGTTACAGTTACTCATACGAAAAAGTACTTAGGTACGTACCTAGGTGCTCGCTTAAAAATGTACCTAGGTACAGGTATAGTTACTTCAAAGATACTTTCTTTATTTTCCCCAAATTTGTCAGAATATATTGGAAGTAAAGCTTTTTATGCTAAGGATACTTACAAAAACGAGTTCAATAAATGCGCTTTATTGGTTTAAATGGGATGTCCACATCGGAGTTGAGTCCTCACGTGCCTTATCCCTACGCTCCAATTGATTCACAGAGGCCACAGCTTCTGTTTACCATGTCACGCCGAAACCGCCGAAACTCGCTTGTTGACGTTCTTGCCCTCAGAGCCGGTGCTGACGTTGACGGGCCCAGAAGCCGTCGGCCGCATAAAGAAACGCATGAGTCGAGTGCATATGCACCTAACCTTCACGACAACGAGCGAAAGGCTTGAAGTTTTCTCGAATATTTTTCTTTCGTTAATCGGAAGAAAAATATTTTTTTTTCTTTCGGGACTTTTTCATTTTTGATAACTGCAGAATTGGAGTCCGATTTATTGAGTGGAAACTGTATTGTATACCGCGATGTTACTCTGCTTTACGATTGTAATTATAATTTATTGTTAATTATATTTTGTATTTATGGCATAAGAAAGCCACCACCAGGACAAGATACAGGCAACAGAAACTGTGCACATCTTTCAAGTTATCTCCTCCCTTGTATAGCTGTCAGCGGAGCTTCAAACACGCAATGAAGTTGATTTCGTTTTGAGATGAAGGAATCAGGTCGCTGTTTTCCCTAAACGGAATTCCGAAGCGATTCGATAAATTGGTGTCGCTAGAACGGCATCGCTAATCACCGTTCGCTCAAATGAACACCGCCATTCGCTAAAGTGTCGTCCGATGAAACATCATGGGCGGGCTTCGATCGCTAAAACGTCGTTCGATCAAGTCAGTGCCTCCGAGGTCGTACCCAACTAAACGTTAATCACGGCGCATGGTAGTGTGTTAATACTTCAAGATTTATAGTTTCTACCATTGTGACGAAGTGAATAGAAAAGTACCTGTAAAAAGTAACTTCACTTAGTTACAAGTTACTGGAAAATGTACCTAAGATACAGATACAGACACTGAGAAATGAAAGTACCTAGGTTTGTACCTTAGGTACAACAAAAGTACCTAGGTACCGAGTTCCAGTTACTTGTACCTAGGTACTTTACAACCCTGGTGACCGTCTGGATGAGTGATTTCCTCCATGATCGATCGGTGTACGCACGGACGCAAAATTGATTTATATCTGAACTCTACGTTTCACAAGGAGTTCCTTTAGGAAGCGTATTAAGTCCCACATTATTTAACCTTGTCTTGACAGAACTCCCTAGTCTATTACCAGCTAATGTATCCATTTCCATGTATGCCGATGACATATCTATTTGGTCATCAGATGGTAACCCCAGTGCAATTCAGACGCGT
This sequence comes from Ixodes ricinus, assembly GCA_037355805.1. Lineage (NCBI taxonomy): Eukaryota > Metazoa > Arthropoda > Arachnida > Ixodida > Ixodidae > Ixodes > Ixodes ricinus. The sequence continues at coordinate 44,066 of JAZHYW010031206.1, read as the reverse complement.
CTCCAGACTTCACTTTTAATAATTAAACAGTTTCTCATTGAACGAGGTATGTCGATCTCTACTGAGAAATCTACGGTCCTTCCATTTACACGACGAAGACTCAATAACTTTGAACTCACGCTTGGCGGGAAACCTTTGCCATTGGTGAAGGTTCATCGTTTCCTTGGAGTGTACATTGATCGAAACCTGCCTGGGACAGCTCATGTAAAATATTTAGAAGGAAAGATGGCGGCATGCGTCAATATCTTGCGTTGCTGATCTGGAACCAGATGGGGTGGCTCTTCGAAAGCACTTTTACGTCTCCATGGAGCTCTTGTTAAACAGTCTCGTTCATATTCTTTCCCAGCATTATGTGGGCTCTCCCTGACTCTTGAAAAGCGGTTTTAACATCTGATAGCCCGCAGTCTACGAATCTGCTTAAGAGTACGAAGAGCCACGGCGAGTTTCTTGTTGGTTGCAGAAGCTCACGCTCTCGCAATACCGATTCAACGTGAACGGGAAACCCTCCGCCATTTCATTCGCCTGCTTACACGACATCATGATCACCCACTTGTAGCAACTATCCGTCGTAGGCGTTTTCTAGTGTGCATAAGGTAATAATTGCGAATAGAGATATAATTCCCGCAAACTTCGCACTCCCATATGAATCTCCAGCTGCGCTTTGGACATTCTACTCTGCCAATATTTCTACACCAGTACTTGGAATTGAGAAAACATCGACTTTACACCAAACCACGTTAAAGCAAATGACACTTTCAATACATTCTGAAGCCCCAGATGACGTTACTGCAGTCTACACGGTAGGGTCAACAAACGATCTACCATCGACAGTAGCCTTTATAATTTCATCTTTAAACATAGAAAAAAAAAGCGTTTTACCTTCACACAGGACAAGCTCAACGTTAGTTGTGTTAGTTGAGCTTGAAGGTAAACGTTCGGCAGAGGGCTGCCGTACGTTTAACTTCAAGCAAAACTAACACAGAACTTTTTGCTATTTTGCAAGCGGTTCTCTACTTTACTCAGAAAACAGGTATTACCAGTTGAACTCTCTACACGGATTCAATGAGTGCTCTGAACATGATAAAATGCAAGTCACCAACAAGTTCATCTATTGCCATTAATATTTGTTACCACCTTTCGAGAGCTAATGAAACTGGAGATCAAATTAATTTTCAATGAATCCTTGGACACTGTGGCATTCAAGGAAACGAAGCAGCCGATCTTGCAGCCGAAAATGCTCACAATCTAAATATGAAGACTGTAATTACCTTAACGAAAGGGGACTCATTAAACCTGCTGAGAAGGACATCAAGGCAAAGATCCCAGGCTACTTGTTTTAGAGACGCTCCTCAGAACTCCCATCTCGAATGGATTGGCCCTAACACGAAATTTTGGATGCCGAGACACATTTCAGGAGTTTCTGAAACCCTGATACACAGACTTTGATTGGGTGTTCCTTTTGAACAACATTTTGTACATCGAATACAAGTTACCCCCCATTGTGCACTACACGGGACGAAATAGAAGACGCAGAACACATACTCATCAACTTCCGAAGGTATACAGATGAACGAGACCATCTTCGAGAGTAAATGTCCACCATCGATAACCACCCATTGTCCCTCTCAACACTCCTTGGTCCATGGAACACACTAAAGGCCCAACAAACTGTGATCGGGTATCTTGTAGATTACCTGTGGTGGACACAAATTTATGTGAGAACTATTGACAAGAACAAATCTCATGTATAGTACGCTCCTGGCATGCCGTCGCTGTGCTGTGGCCTATTTTTGGAGGGGACAGGACATCGTTTTGGAGGCTGTCGGTCCGTCGACCAGGTAGTGTGAACACCCCCTCGTACTGAGGACGGATGCTTAGCCAGGGGAAGGTGACTCACCCCAGGGATGGGTCGACGTATTGTGACGTCGGGTTTTGGACACTACATATGTAAATGATTATTTTATTGTATATATATACATATTCTTTCTATTTTATGGTCAAATTTATATGCTGCTCATAAGTTCAATGAATGGTCGGGGGTAGTCGGCGCTGGTCCTGCAGCTGCTAAAATCTCCACTTTGAACGTTTTATTTTAATACAGATTTCTGCTCTCTTATTTAAGCAAAATAAAGTTAATATTCACTGAACGCCGACGTGTTTTCTTACACAGTTTAGGAATGAGTTTAAAGAACTAGAGTTGGCTATTTCAGCAGGTAGTTTATTCCAGTGTCTTAAAGTGTGAGAAAAGAGTGAATATTAGAACAGGTTATTACGAATCCCAGTATCCGCCAGCGATCCGGCATTTGGAAACTGCTTAATAAAAAAAAAACACGCCTGTCTGATGAACGGTGGTTTGGCCGGTAGCAGTCGTCGTCTTCCCAGCTTTTTGTGAAGACGACGAGTGGTACTGCTAGGTGGAGGGCACGGCATTTGCTGTACCTGAAGTGGAGGTGCCGCGCACAGCATTTGTTGTACCTGAAGTGTAGGTTTTCTTCCGGTTCCGAACTGCCTTGAATTTTTTTTTTTTTTCCGAGGGAAACGTTTTTTGTTTGCGTTTTTGGACAGAGGCTTGGAGCGTGCTCGTCACGTGGGTCCGGCCATTCACTCACACGCTCTGCTGGCTATCGATCCCTGATCTCCCGAGAACAAGAAAGGGGAGGAGACGACAGCGAGGAGGCGCGAGGAAGGCCGTGCTGTTTGGTTGATGTCCTCACTAATGGCGCGCTCACACTGGAAGCGGATCCGCAACCGCAAAGCGGATCCGCGCTCTCTCAACCGCAAAGCGGCTTAGATCGAGCGGTTGAGGCGTGTTTTTACCAACCGCTTCGGGACCGATTTGAGTCAACCGCTTTCGCGAACCGCGAAGTGGCAACCAATCGCAACGCGACGCTGACGTGACGTCAGTGATGCATAGGTAATCCATACGGCGTTTATTTGAGCTTAATGTCAAACAAACAGCAGGCTCGATCGACGTGCGAGTGACGAGAGGAGAGTCCGCCACCAACGAAGCCACGACCGGCTAGCACCCCGAACACATTCCCCCGCACCACGGTCCACTCCACCGTTCACAACTTCGAAAATGATAAGAGCGAACAATGAGGGAAAAAAAAAAAAACGGGCCCACCATCCCGAAAACAAGGGCAGCTACTCGTGCGCGAAGGGTCCACTTCGAAGAAAGGGTCGGGTGCATCCTCTTCGTAGTCAGCAAGAGCTGGGCTTTGCTTGTGTGCAAGTCGAGGGAATCGCAGGCGGCTTTTGTGGGTCCATGTATCTTTTTTTCGATGCATGCCTGAACTTGTGATGCGTGCGAACAGCCTGAAGAAAAACCTTCAGTGCCAAAATAGCAAAATTTTGGCTTTGGATCGTGCATTAAACTGGATGCTAGATTGTAAAACAAGGTTGCCAAACGCAAGTCCCAAAAGTTCACGCGTGATCGCCTTGAAACCGTCAATCGCGTCTCGGTGTGTGTGAACGGGCTTTTTTTTGGATTAAAAGCGCTAAAAGACGAGGACGAGTAAAAGAAGACACACACACAGTAGAGCGTAAAAGAAGACACACACATATACATAGTAGAGTAAAAGAAGACACACACACAGGCGCTCTACTGTGTGTGTGTCTTCTTTTACTCGTCCTCGTCTTTTAGCGCTTTTAATCCAAAAATGTACCACCAACTAGCCCAAGTGAATACCCTTTTAGTGAACGGGCTCGCCGGCGAAACGCATCCGCAACCGTTTCGCAAACGCAGCTCAACCGCCAGGGTGAATGTGCCATAAGAACTACTCACGCGCCGGAACTTTGGGACTTTTCAAGAAGCACGACATTAGCTGTATCTTAAAAGGGTCATGAAACGATTTTCCTACTTCTTCCTTCTTAGCTTTAATCCTCAACTCAAATGCAAATTGTGAAATCACGTCGTCGTGACATTCTTCGGCACCGGTGCGATGACTCCTAGCTTCCACCGTGCTTTTTATGCACACCATAGAACTTGTCATTCCCCAGTGACGATAAGTTCCGTCAGGGCACTCATTGGCCACGAACGCGAATCCAAATATTTGTTGACGGATTGATTGTTGACGAGCGCATACGTCCGAGTGACGCAGTTCTCGTGTTCAATGCGTGAGCTGTGCTCGGCTGACGTCAGGTTGGCACCGCTGACGCGCTTTTGGAACCGCGGATGTATCATAGTGAAAAGGCGGAGAGCTTTCGAAGGAAAGAAGGTACAAAATAGTCCGCTATATTTTCAAATGTTCGTACCGAAAAGCTGGCTTTTGACTTTCTGCCCTCTTTCTTTTGGCCAACTAAACGATACGCGATTAGTAAAGTCCCAATTTAAAATCATTCATCCCAGCCCAAAATTCGTTTCATGACCCCTTTAAGGTGTTTTTCCTAGTCGAATCTCCATTCAGGTTCTATCCCTAACGCGCCATCGTACCTTCAACTCGGTATCTTCTTCCGCGGTCCTTAGGTGCAGATATAGTTTGCCTAAGACGTTGTTTATATTTATGCTCCGTTCACCCCTTAACCGAGACTGCGGTGCCAGAACGTCATGTTGGACCAACCATAGGTCTCTCTTTCGCACCTGATCACGCTCTCGTCCATACTTACGCGCAGAGAGCCGGATCAGGGGATGAAAGGGATGCGAGTGATTGGTCCGGTGGGCACGTAGTTCCTACCGCAGTCTCAACATAGGGATGAACGGAGTTTATAGTGGGGCTTCCAAGGACGATGGTAAGAAGACTTCTTGGGCTGTTTCTTGACTCCCTCCATCATCAGCCGCAGTCCGGAGCTCAAGGTCTCAAGCAGTGGCGTCACGAGGCTCAGCAACATCCGAAGCGGTAGCCCGCCGCGACCCCCCCCCCCCCCCGCCCCCTCTTGTGACGCCACTGGTCTCAAGGTTCACTAGAGTTGTGTACGGCCTCGGCATAAAGGCCTGGCCACACCAGAGCCGTATATGTAGACAGTTTGGCCATACGTTGGGAAGTATAGGAGACGAAGGAGGGGGCGCCATTGGCCGAAAGCGTGCTGGGCGTGTTCCAGGGCGTCTTCACAAATTCGAATGTGGCCAACCAGAAGCCGAAAATAATACCCTGGCGGTGGTCGCGAAGACCGAAATTAATAAGCGCGTCGGAGTAACTCTTGGTGACTGAAAATATGGTGCACGTGATGTTTCAATCACTGTTATTCAAAATCATGGTGGAAGAGCGCGACTAGCGGAACGATCGACATAATCCGTACGCCAGGCCCCGAGGGCTGGGAATCGGCCGTCCGAGCGGTCTGTCCGAGCAAAACAGGGTACGAGCTGCCACATTCGCTTCTTACATCTTTCGGCATGATCATGATTGAAACATCACGTGCACCCTATTTTTAATCATGAAGGGTTACTACATTTAACTCTTACGCGCTTATTAAAACCATATAGCTATGATTAAACCAGTTTCTCGCTACACTGTAAAAAAAAAGTTGTGTATAAAAAACAGAAATTGTCTGGCAGCTGGGCTCCATAAAAGTTCTGTAAAGCTCTGTTCTCCGTTTTTATTTGTTCTGTTATTTAACACACTTTTTCTGTACAATAACGGGTTACCGCAAAAGAAACATGGCGGCTGGCAAGCGACAGGGGAGTAATACGAGTAAGGCCAAGGGAGCTAAACTGCTTTTCGCTACAATAGGATTCTTAAGCGCGTATGCCCGTTCGCTTTCTTTCGTACGCAGTAAAACACTCCAAGACGCGTCTCGAAGCACTGGCACCGCACCTATTACATGCAGTAGGGGCGACATGTGAGTGGGGGATTCGCGGGGTTATTCCGCGACTGCTTTCGCGTGGCCGGCTGGATTTGCTTCGCGTCCAGAAAACATTCAAAGAGGAATCGTATGCGACAAGTGGAATACAGTCTTTATTGAACAAAGTATCTGCTGCTGTGCTTGCTGCAGTACGGCTTTTTCGGTTGACAGCGGCGAGCGAGGCATCACCGATTCAAGCGGCGTCGGTTCCCATTGTTCAACGCCTCACCTGTTAGCAATCGTTATCCACTTTCAAATCCCCGACAATCCGCGACGCGTCCTGTGCACACACTTCGCGCTATTCAGCGCACGGAACACCCATTCAGTTGGCAGCACAATTATCACGGTTGTTATCAAACTGAGAGGTAGAGACGTAGGGTGGCCAGCGTAACCGCAGACCAGCTGGACCAGTTGTTTGTAATTCAATAGATAATGACTGCTAAACACTTAGCTCATTGAACTAGACGGCAGCTTGCGCCACCTCGGAAGTGTAGTAGTGACCGCCAGATGGCGCTAAAAATGTATTTTTTATTTCAGATTTTACGGGAAAACCACTCATATCAATCGCTCATACACACGAACTATACACACAGCACGAACACCAACCAATACCGAACACTGTCACAGGTAAATAGATACCAGCAGTACACCAAGGCACAAACAACTCCAACACAACAACTCTAATTACCCTACCGACCCGATTCGTATATATGCAATACCATTTTCTGACAATGACTAGGCAAGTGAGTGCCGCTGTTTACTAGATGAATACAAAGAGTATTTGCAAGTATTATTAGTATACAGCTGTTCTGTGCATTTAAATTGGCAGGCTGGACACCTCTCTTAATCTAGCGCTTCGGAGTGCAACATCATATGAAAGTATTCGGCTAAAAGAACACCGCACGGCAGGCTCCTGATCAGTTTCGGCTTCAGATTCACGCAGTGATAAGCTTATTCAAGTCATGTTGCCCCATCCTCGTTTCGCGCGTGGAATAGCAGCACAAGTTACTACAATATCTGCATTACTAGTCAGTAATCGGCTAAAGATAACATAATTCTTAGTCTTGTGTTGTTCAATACGTTATTTCTGCCCTTAAATTCAGTGCTTGAGAATAGGTGACTTAATTGTAGTGGGCAAATGCTGGCGGCACGCTTTCCCATGTTGGTCGAGTGACCGATGATTCGCCCTGCTCGCTATAATTTAAAAGTTCCTAAATTAAATATTGTGATCGGGTTGCCTTGCTGCATGCCCATTCGGGAGGAACAACACGAAGCCGGGGTTTTCAAAACAAGAAACTAAATTTAATAAAGTAACAGCAAGAAGTTGTTAGTATTGAAGTATAACATGGCCGTAGCGTTCGATCTACACGCCTCCGTGACCTCGGTTCGTCTCCCCCCCCCCCCTCTTCTGTGGGCGTGTCCCCTTTTTTATGGGCTCTCGCGCCAATTCTTCGCGCGCTGTTGTGCGCCTCGGACGGGCTGACTCTCGCTCCCAGAATATGAAGCACTCACGTTAAAAAAAAAAGAAAATGTTTTGGAATACAATTAGATAATAAAAAAGCTAGCATAGCTTAGTTTTTCTGTACTGCATTCGGAGAACATATACACCTCTATCAAATTATATTAAATATTTCAGTTCTCTGTTGACAACAAAAGGTTAGCACTTTCCAAGCATGGGGACACTTCATATAAGCAGTGTATTAAGCTCAAAACATTAGAGCATTACAACCAGCACCATACTGCATATTGCCACGCCCGTCGGCGAGCGAGCACGATCGTGCTCGATTCCAGTTTCGAACACCAGCGCGTGCGGACGTGGAATCATGAGCTCCAGCGGAGCGGTTTTTGCGGCCCGGCTGGGCCGCGGTGCCAGGGAAGACGCAGCGTCCCCTGACTACCCGACTATTCTGCCACCCCTGCCGACTGGTCCTGCGGTGTTAAACACCGTGCTTTTGCATGCTGACGTTTGTGGCCGCCCGTACCGAGTCGAGGACGTCTGGGACACCCTGCAGCGTCTGGAAATGCTCCCCGAAGTCACCGCTTTGGGGGCATACCAGATGAACCACGTCTGGGCTGTGACTTTCAAGTCACCCGAGGGAAAGCGGAAGGCCCTCGCCGCTGGCGACCTCGTCGTCAAGGGGCGGCGATGCCTCGTCATCGACCCGGGAAATCGAGACATCAGCCTCAAGCTTCACTGGATGCTGTACCATGTTCCTGACGACGAGGTGAAGGCGGCGCTGGCACCGTACGGCACTGTAACCGAGGTGGCCACAGAGAAGTGGCGGATGCAAGGCATTGTGGGCTGCGCGTTGATGACGCGAACGACTGTCATTCGGCTCAAGCCTGGGCTTACACTGGACGACCTGCCGCATCAGTAGCGCATCGCCGGAGGGCTGGCGCTCGTTGTAGCGCCGGGCAGGGCGCCGCTCTGCCTGCGCTGCCAGCGGACCGGCCACATTCGCCGTGACTGCCGTGTGCCCAAGTGTGAGTCGTGCCACCGTTTCGGCCACGACGCTGACCAATGTGTGAGGACTTATGCAGCGGCCGCAGATGCCCGCAGCGGCGAGATAAACGCCGAGCACGTCATGGACGAGACAGACGCGGAGGAAGTCGCCGCGAGTGCCGCTACCGCTGCCAAAGGCAATGAGGAGAGGGCTAAGGATGCCACCGACCGACTGGCGCCTGCAGAGTTGCCGAAGATGACGGAGGCCACGCCAGCTGCCGTGGTTGAGACGAGCCTCGACCAGACAACACCATGCAACGCTGCGCCGGGGAAGGAGAAGGAAGAGGCCAGAGCCGTCGAGCCAACGACGTCTTCTGAGGCGCAGCTAAGCGTCGACGTGGATATGGCTGACACTTGTGCTTTGGCCATGAAACGACCACGGGAACTCGATTCGGATTGGGACTCGGACGCGGTTAAGTTTGGCTATGACTCGAACCCGGAGGAGCTGCTTGTGAAGACGGTGACCACGAGGCGGAGAAAGCCTCGACCCGCACCGATTTGTGTTTCCGAACCCAGAGGACCGGACAAGTCGACCGGCTGACGCGGTTATGAGCCGGGACTTGGTGCGGTTCTCTAGACGAGGTGAGCCCCTGACATGCGAGGGCGTCTATTTATGTCGGAAACCTGAAATTGTCGACACTTAACGTTTGAGGCTTTGCCTCGCGTCGCAAGCAATATCAGATTAAGGGGTAACTAAACAGCCTATTTGGGACAAGCATGTCACAAAACAAATCTTCCGCGAAAAAAACAAATTTTTTCGAACTATATTTACGCAGGACGTAATTTAGTCGGAGTCAGAACTTCTCTCATTTGGAACTCCCGCTCTTTCGACGTGCGCGGAGTGGCTGGTATGCGTCACTCCGTGACGTATAGCAGCCACTACGTGACGTGTAATACCAACTTTGTGGCGCGCGATTTAAAACGGACGAAATAGCCGCAAACTAAAATGAGTCTCGAGCAATAAATACTGCTATAAAAAAAATTTGTTTTTGGCGGGAAATTTGTTTTGTGACATGCTCGTCCCAATTAGGCTATTTTTAAGAATACACTTTTTTTCTTTGCAGTTACCCTTTAAGAGGCTCCTAATCAACAAAGGTATAGACGTCCTCGCAATTCAGGAGACCAAAGTTGGAAGTGACGAAGAGACCGCATGCCTACTGGCTTCTTTCTTGCACTCTTTCGAAGTGTGCGTGTCGCGGCCAAATGGTATGTCCGGGGTTGTATGTTGTTTTTACGAAAATCATTGAACGCACAAGTCCAATCAGTAATAGCCGACAATGTTGGTCGACTCGTCATTTGCGACTGTAGTATTTCTAATGTTGAATATCGTATCATAAATGTATACGCCCAAACGACATTAACGAAAGTGTTTTTTTCAGAGCATTGACCAATATTTAGATTCTCAACGTAAAGTTGTCTTGTTAGGTGACTTTAACTGCGTTTGTGGCACACGGGACCGATCCAAAATTACAAGACAAAGCGACAGTAGTGCAATTCTTTTAAACGACTTGATTACGGAATACAGTTTGCAGGATGTCGCGACTTACCAAAGAACCAACGATTGTTTATGGTACACACATTATCAGTCCTCGAGTCATGCCCGTCTTGATAGAGCTTACGTATCAATTGAACTTTTAACCGGATACGAAGACTATAATGCACTGCCGGTATTTTTTTCTGATCATGCACTCGTTTATTTTGTTGTTGGTAGTTTCAAAGAAAAAACCCAGTTTCGTTGGGACCAGTGGAAAATGAATAATAACCTTCTTAAGGACGAAGTTTTTACTGAGTCAGTAGATAAATTATTAAGGAAAATGCACCACGTAGGGGCGAGCACTTGTGAAAAGTGGGAATGGTTTAAGCGCGAAGTTCAATTTAGTGCAATAAAACGGTCTAGCACGCTTGCTTACTGGAAAAAAAAACGAAGAAAAGTTGCTCTTTCATAACCTTCACCGACTACGCAAACTCGAAAATAAAAACCCAGGCATGCTTTCACAACAGATTAAGACAGTAAAGAGTACAATTGCAGTCTTAGAGGTGGAAAAGTATAAAGGAGCCATCGTGCGGGCACGAGCCGCTAAATACATTCTAGGGGAGCAGCCACCAAACGGGCATTAAGTACCGAAGCTAAACATGTAAAGGAAAAAAAAAAAAACATTGCCGAAATAGAATGCGAAGGCTTGCCAAGTAGTCACCTTGCAATTATAGAAAAAGCATTTATTGAATATTACAGTAATCTTTTCCAGCGACAGGAGCACGGCAGCGACGCGCAATTTGAAAAATACCTAGTAGTGATGCCCCGTCTTGAAGAAGAGATACCAAAAAAATGAGAAGAACCGATAAGCGTCGCAAAGATCGAGACGGCGATTGAAGACCTGGCAACAAAAAAAGCTCCGGGTCCTGACGGATTAACTGCGGCATTTTATAAAAAAATTAAACACGATATTGCTGCGCGTCTGCATGACGTAATAACCGAGTCGAATGAGGCAGAAAAGTTACCGCCTTCCTTTCTAAATACCCATACTGTCCTTATCCCTAAAGTGGATGGTGCACACAAATTAAGAAATGTTAAGAACTACAGACCCATTGCTTTAGGCAACGTCGACTATAAAGTATTAATTTAGTTTCTCGCCCGAGAACTACAGAATGTTATTTGCGACATCGTAGGGGATCACCAGAGCTGTAGTATCCGAGGTAGATCTATTTTAACGAACGTGTACATTGCGAGAAGTGTATTAGTGTTGTGCGACGCTGAACTTGATCAGTTTGCCATCCCCCAGATTGATCTGGAGAAAGCATTTGACCAAGTGCAACATACCGTCCTGTATAAAGTTTTAGATCATGTACGTGTGGGAAAAGTCATAAGAAAATTTGTACAAAATGCATATACGGGATGTACAACACAGATTATAATTAACAGGAAACCAACATCGAGAATTTCTGTGGATTCGTCAGTTAAACAGGGTTGCCCGCTATCACCTTTGTTGTTTAGTATTTATTTAGAGTCCTTTTGTCGAACTATCATAAATAATACGAGTATTAATGGATTTTTATTACAAAATATTGAGGTGAAACTCCAGTCCTATGCCGATGATGTCGCTATTTTTTGTAAAGATAAGAGTAGCATCACAGCAGCAGTCTGTGAAGTGCAGGCCTACTGCGAGCTTATGGGTTCAGCCGTCAATTGGCAAAAGTGCAGGGCTTATGGCATAGAACATGTGCCACAAAGCCCGACGTTTTTGAAAACATAAATTTTACGTCGACACCTCCAAAGTACTTAGGCGTTCCTCTGCAACATTATAAGACACCGAACATATACTGGTCATCAGTAGTGCAGAAAACGCGCGAGGCAGCTGGCAAATGGAAAGGATGGGATATGTCCATTTTTACGCGAGCTATACCGTTTGTAATATTTTTTAATCGCTAAATTTTGGTATATGCTTCAAGTGCTGGCGTGCGCCAGAGTGAATATTCAGAAATTATATCGTGTTTTTGAAGTTTTCATCTGGAGATCGGGATGGGAGAGAATGCGTCGCGACAATTTGTTTGGTCGCGTTAGCAAGGAAGGGCTATCGTTATCTCACGTGTTCGCTAGGTTGACTGTATCCCTTTTTATGTTTCTTAGACCCGTTTTATGTTTCTTAGAGAACAAACCAACCCTTTTCTTCGGACGGTAATTCAAATGACACTTGGAGATGAAATCCCTTTCTTTGTTGCTTCTTCATGTAGGCCCAAGCAGAGGAAACTCAGCAGTTTTCTTCGAGAAGTGGTCGAAGCGTGTCGTTTTTTGTCTGTGCGTTTTCCTCTTCAATACGTATCGACGGTGACACGCAAGCGCTTCACTCGTGACCTTATTGAAAGTGTTTTTCCTGAACCGTTGTATCGCTCCATGTTTCATACAGGCCCAGAGCGTAATGTGTTATCTAGGGTTAAAAAGATGATCGTGGCCCCTTCTATTAAAACATTTTTTTTCCAGTTATACACCAATACACTCCTGTCAAAACTTGGCTTGAGGGGAAAAAAATTACGCACCGTGGGGCGTTGATTGTTTTTTGTGCAAAAAGCCTGAAAGTATCGAACATGTTTTTCTCGGCTGCTGGGACGCTTTCCTTTTCTGGGGCGTCCTCCAGCGAACTATTAAAAAAGATAACAATTAAAATAGCGCAAAAAAGACAAGGACAAGAAGTCCACAGGACAAGCGCTTGTCCTTGTCTTTTTTGCGCTATTTTAATTGTTAACTAAGATGAACCAACTAGCCCAACAACGTACCCTACTATATTAAAAAAGACTTGCCTTTAACCCCATACGGCATTAGGTTTCTTCCCGTGGGGAAACAAGTTGAAATCCCTGCCGATCTAGTCATGCTCCTCGGCCTGCAGGCCATATGGAGAAGTAGAATGGCAGTGAGGCATGCCGACATTGATGCCCGACCCGTACGTATGTATTTCATAGAATCTATCTGCAGACTAAAATCTGTATACGCCACTTTGGTTTGTGCGCCTAATTGGGTGTCAATTCTAGGCGTACTTGAGACCTTGAACGAATTTTAAGTTTTACAATCGCGCATAAGTGATCTTCATGAAGTGAATTTAACATTGTGATCCTTTTGTATTGTACATGTCCAAACCGGCAAATAATAATGCAATTAAGCTCGCGATCGTGGCCGAGTGGTTACCGCGTTTGACTCTCGTGCGGAAGCCCAGGGTTGGATTCCTGGGAGCGACGCGTCTTTTATTTATTCATTCAATTTATATTTCTGGTAAATTCGAGAACCCTGTAGCGTGTTCGAGGTCCGAATGTTCTACACGCCGAACCTTCTACGCCGTTTGTTCCAGAAGCCCACGCGTGTACATGAGGAGATCCGCGTGGCGAGCCGCAGTCAGTCTAGCCCCAGCGTCGACCCTGCTGTTACGCCGACTTCGACGTCCGCGACGCTCCGTTGTTATCTTCTGTTTCCTCTTTGTTTTTGGGCACAAGTTCGCCCCATTAAACGTTTAGTTTCTTCAGTTATTCTTCGCCTCATCATTTGTCATTCGTAACAAATGATATATAAAGTGGCCATAATGGAGAGAAAATGTTCAGGTGGCAATGGTCTGTATTCTTTTAGTTTCCAAACCTGATATACAATTTTATAATGAGAATATTTTCCTTTAAGATAATTAAACCTTTTAAAACAACGTTGTAGGTATTTTCAAACATTGTGGAAATGGAAATCTGAAAAAGGAGTTTTTTTCCAGCACTGGACTATCAAACTATAATAATTACAGTAATGATTATAGCAACCTTGCAGCCTTCTTCATGGCACCTTTGAATATGAAACAAACCAATAAACTTACATAAAAGCAGGGAACATTTAAACAAAAAACAATGTTATGGAAGCATTACAAACATATTAAATAATCAAAACATAGAACACTCCAGTCATTGCACCATTAAAACAAATACAATATCTAAAAATATTATAACACACAAAGGGATATGATTTACACCAAGCAAGGTACTGCACCATAGAACCGACACACCAAAATGTAGTGGTAGCTGATGCACAAAAATGTAGTGATTCTCTGATGGAGAGGCGACGATGTTGGTGGTTCGACGATCAGGCTGCAACTTGGCGGCAGGCGACACCTAGGAAGGGCCGGTAGAGCGGCCGGGCTGTGGGGTGCCCTGACGAGAGACGAGGCAGTGGTGATTGACTTTTAGGTTTAATGAATCATAAATCAGAACATAAAAACTGAAGAACACAAACGGCGAAAAATGCGCGAGTTCGGGCTCGGGCTGGCGCTTATAACAGCACAAATAGCGTCTGTGACGAAACAACAATCTTGTAAAAGCCAATTACTACACTGCCACTGAACTGAAGCCCGCTACTGAATTGGAAAGTTAACGGGCTTCGTACGCACAGCTGGGAGATCACAACAACTACGGGTGCAGCTTACTTCAGAAATGATCCAGACGGGAAAACCAACGTCCACAAACCGCTACCCGGCATCCATCTTGAAAAATTAGCTCCGCACCAAACTTAAGACCGAAGAAGACATTGCGCGCGTTAATCTTTGCAGTAAAATTACACACATATATTGTTTTATTCTTTAAATACGCAAACAAAATATTAATGGGTTCAATACGTTTTCAGAACCGCTTTTCGTGAAGTGGAGAAATTCGTAATTATCGAAAGGGGTAGAACAGAAAATGTTTGTTTTTTTCTTAAACGGGTTTCGGATAAAGGTCATTAACAGATATTTTCTGCATGACAACAGAAAATATCTGTAAAAATGCTTGTAATTTCACACACATTTTTTTACAGTGTACCACCGCCAGGGGATTCTTTTCGACTTCTGGTTGGTCAAGAGAGTATGTCAAGCCCTCTTTCTGAGCCTGGCTCTGCGCGCGCTTGCCATTCACCAAATTCTATCTATGCAGCTCTGTGGACCACACTAACGACAGTGGCACCGCCTAAAGCCCCTGTATCTGGGAAAAGTGGCGCATTCTCTTCCCTCCTCCTAAAAAAAATATATATATATATATATATATATATATATATTTATTTTATTTTTAACTTTCGGTTTGCGACGGAGGCGCCCTCTGGAAGTTCCCAAGCGTCTCGACGTATCGGTCAGCTGCAGCGGGCGGGATGCCGATCTTGTGGTATTTTCTCGTCCTATAAGTGCGGCCGGGACCTCATTTAGAGCCCTCATTCGCATCCGACCATCTTGACGCCGCTCTAGATATGTTCGTCTAACCGTGAATCCCGAAAGTGCTTTGGATAATCGTCCCAATCGTCCCTATCGAGTTGCATTATCGGTTTGTGTCTCGTGAGTGTCCGTCCACCCTTCGGATAGTTTTTAATCATCATATCAAACCGCCAAATTGCAATTATATTCTCCACGATTTCAGATGATTCACTACCTCTTTCTAATATGTGTCCTGGGCGAGCTTTCGGGGGGGGGGGTTGGCCTACGGGTGCTGAAAACATTAGGCGGCCTAGAAAGCGAGATACCTTTTTCTTTCTAATCGGGGAAGCGTTGATGTGGTTGACGCTAAGCTAGCATTTTTAAGCTGACTGCAGTACTATTAGGGATACAAATCACTACGTTTTCTTTGCGTGTGTATTGCTTGCATGCTGTCGGAATTTGCGACACCGCGGGCCTTTCGGTACGGGCTACGGGGCTTCGCGGTGCCGCTACTCTTCCGAGCGTAATAAATACTCTTTTCGTTATTTCATCTGAGCCCGTTTTTAGAAATAAAAATTTTCGTACTCCGTAATTTTATTAGTGTATCTTTTCTGCTATTCGTTCATGCTACAAAAAAAATCTACGTTTAATTACGATTCACGCTGCTTATAGACTCCTCGGCCAGCTTCCTAGGACTAGAAACCTGTTGCAGACTTAGGAACCAACGCTCGGTTTCAGCACCTAGTCGAGTGCTTACAAATTTTACTTTCACACAATTTTAATGAATACCTGAAAGTTCACTACTCAAGATGTCAATATCTATACATATTACTACTTGTAGATGTATATAAGGGATTTCAGTAAAAGAGAATGAGGTAAGAAAATTCAAACGTAATTCAGAGAACAATGCAAAACAAGCGAATGCAAGATAAAAATCTCCATGAAAATACACAAGCACAGATGACGTTAAAAGGAACAAGATCAAAGTCACAATTTTATTTATTTCACAAAACTTCCAGCCAAGTAAAAGGGCACGCCAGAAGTATGCACTGCAAGTAGAACAAATGCTGAGTACATAACAAAATAGATTACAGATAGACAAAAGAAGGAGATGAATGACACGGAGACACACCGTACACCGTCAAATGCTTTCCTAACAATTTACAAATTTGCAGGTAGCTTTACTGATAGGTGCAGTCACTTTTACATATCATAAAATACTTCTCAAGCCCTTACACCTTCTGATGCTGTGAGTGATATGGTACACCTGAATACTGGATGAATTGTACAAACTGCAAGGGATTAAACATCGAGCTGCTTCATGAGAAGAGTCTGCAGGTATCCGACTTTAGATGCATACTCAAGATAAGGATGCACGAGTGTGTTATATGCTGCAAGTTTGACTCTCCTTGTATGCTAAAGAATCCATCAGCTTGTGCATCATGTATGACACGAACTTGAAGTCCTGGAGATGCCAGTGAAGTGTGCGTTCTACAAGCAAAAGCTACCCCAATTCCCCAGTACCACATGGAAACCATGGGAACCACAAGAAAGATGAATCTTGAACACTTTCTCAAGGGTGCGTTTGCTCCATGCAGTCCCCTTCATAGTGGACTTTTCGAGGCACTTAACTTGATCTGAGAAAGCACTTAACTCCAAATTTAAATTGTTCTCTTCACATTGCAACTGATACTCCTGTTGCTGCGCCAATATCTGTTTTTTTCCGCATTCAATACAATTGTCTTTGTAGCTCTTTGTTATTCATCAGTACACCAGAAAGACTGGCATTCTGGTGATGCTGCCTGATGCCAAGTGTAAGCACTGTGCCTGAAAAAGAAAAAAAGATTATTATTTAGTCTTGTTAAGTGGCTAACAGTGAGACAATAAGCTCGGATGTAAGTAGCAGTGCGTAACTGTCTGCACTCTGCCAGGAAATAAACAGCAGTCGAAAATGAAAACTCATCAGCTGTTGCTGCGGCAATCTGTCCAGGACAAGCTGGGAAAGCAAGACCCTGTGGGGCGTTGGTCAGGCCTTGCTCTGGCAGCCATGGGATGGCACACACTTCCAGAATTAATAAATGTACAGAGACGACAGTCGTTGTAGGTGTCCCTTGGTCGACCTGGAAACAGTATCATTGTGCAAAACTCACCAGCAGCTGGGGTTGCCGAACCAGGCTGCTCTTGGAAAGCTGGGAAAGTTCGGTTTTGTGCAGCACCGCTTGGAACTTGCTGGGGGCCTCAGGAGGACACACTCGGCTAGAATCGACAAACATGGCACTAGTGGGTGAGCCTCAGTTGACCTAGAAAGAGTATCGGACTGCCAAGCTCACCAACATCTGCGTTCACTGCGGCTGATTGCCCCGAGGGAAAAGCTCCGCTTGGAACTTGCTGGGGGCCCTCGGGAGGACACACACTCCTAGAATGGACAGAGATGGCACTAGTGGTAGCTGTGCCTCGGTCGACCACGAAACAGTATCGGACTGCCAAACTAAAGAGCAGCTACGGTTGCTGCAGCAGTCTGTCCTGGGGATGTTTCAGTACTGTGGGCATTGCCTTGTGGTGCACTCTTCAGGTTTTGCTGGAGGTGCCTTGGGAACATTAGGGAGCCAACTAAAACAAATAAATGGAACTGCATGTAAAGGAGGCATCCAAAATCATAATTTTGTGCATCGAATTTGTATTGTAAAACTGATGCAACGTGTCTTACTGAAGAAGGAAAAAATATATTGTTTGTGGGATGTTGTATGTACATACCATTTACATTTCCAGTTGCCTTGCAGTGGTGGTTTACTCTCTTGGTTGAAGGTAACGAAAAAAGAAATGTTTGGGAGAGCATCTTTCCCAGTGATATGATTCCTGCGCCAATTGAGCCAAACTGCGCCAAAGGGCTAACCCTGCTACATCCTGCTACATTTTGCCAAAATATGGGTAATCTGCGCCAAAGGACCAATTTCGGTCGCCTTTCAAAACCAAAACTAAACTGAGTACCGTAATTGAGCATGCATGTGTTATGTGGTGCAAGCAGCCACCCGACACAAAGTACCCTGCATCAAGTGTCCATCCGGTCTTGCATGGTTTTCCCGCCGTCTCACGTTTCGCGCTCTCGTCGTCTCGTGGGTCTCGTCTCGCGTCTTTTTTAAAAGTACCTTCAACAACAGACACGGGTGTGTCCAGACGCTCCGATGCTAGCGTGCCGGGTACCAGCCATGCCCTCACGCTGTGAAATGAAACCGCGTTTTTGTGCGGCAGGAGTTACTTTTTCAGCTAAAGCACTCGCTCCTGAAGGCAATGGCCGTGGGAAACTATATTGGGTTTCTGCCTTCCATTCACCGTGGTCGCGCGACATTCGAGTGTTGCTGTCCCCACGTCGCTGTAGATGTGGTGCTTTCTAAACTGAAACGTAAGGACCGTGACAAGGTCATTAACATTCCTGTTCTTGTTTAAATCGTACGCTACTACACTCAAAGACTGCTGTGCCAAAGTATTGATTACCTAGGTTTCTCTCGGTGGGCTTTCTTTTGAGAGGGACCCCGGTACGTGAAAAATTTGCCGCGAAAGAAAGTTGGTGAAGGGAAGTGAACTAAAGCAAAGAAGGCAATATCTGCATGCTGAACCCGCACAGCGTGCTTGTTTGTCTCGAGTTCAGTTGCACAAAGCGCTCCAAGAACTTTTTGACCCTGGCTCGCGATGTCTTGCATCGATGCGCTCAGGTTTTTTTTTTTTTTGGTGTGTTTAAGCTTGTAGTACCTTGTTTGCCGGCCTGGCAAGTACGTGCCGCTGGCCTGTTCTTTGTCGTGTGTTCGACAGTTACATCTTGCATACAATTTTGGGAATCAGTTGGCAACGGAGCGGAGTGGCTTGGTTTCAATTTCGATCGAACAGCCATTGTCCCGCTCACGCAACGAAGCACGCGCAATTGCAGGCCGGTCGAAGTTTGCTCTCATGTGCATGCGAACATGAATGCATGACAAAGGCACCAGTCGGGATGCTTGCAATCAAGTGTTTCACGTTTGCTTATTTTTGACAAACATCTGGCACGTCGGGAGCCAGTAAAGCGGTGGCAAACCACAAGCAGCGCGTTCCGTCACAAGTCACATTAGAACACAACACAACACGAAGTGCCCTTCATTTGTACAGCACTTAAAACTAATATTTTTATTTTTTAAGAATATCTGCTCCAAAAGCTACTTTTGCTGCTCCAAAACACTGTTTTGGTTGCTCCAAAGAGCTACATTTTCTGCTCCAAAACACTGTATTGGCTGTACCGAAAAGTGCTCCAAAGTGGCATAGGCCAATCACATCAGTGCTTTCCTCAATTTTTCGCTTTCCTTTGTTTTGCATGATTAGTATTTTGAACTAGTCGATACTGAAGTGGTCCTGTAATAGATTGAAGAGATCGGATTTTAGTCGAGAGCACATCATGTAACGCCATCTCAAACGCCCGTTTCTGCAGATCCTATGGTTAGCCTGCCAAAGACCCGCACGTGAAGTTTGTGCTGTTAAAGCTGCTGGTGCGAATGTGGGGTTGATCTGAGATGTTTTATTTGCTTGCGTTTTGTTTCAATAAGACTGCGAGCGAAGGAGACCCTATTGACGCTACGAGAGCGAACGCACTTTGAGCGGGCTAAGCACACACGCTCGTCCAGTAAGAGCGTTGTCAGAGAAAACACACTCGTGCTTGTCGCACTGGCTGCGCTCGCACTTATATTGAAACGGAGTATAGATACACCCTCATGTTCGAGTCCGCAGCCGCGGCAGCGTTGTAAGCTATGTGTGCGAAACAAAGTATGGTACGCGAGCACGTACGCAACACTTGACGAGAGCGCGTACTCCACACGCACCCCTAATTGGGAGCGACGCCGATGCCACAAACACGAGCAGGAGCAGGCCGTTTTGAACGACTTAAGGCCCCTCGTACCCCCCTTTACCCTCCCCTCCTCCTCCTCAAGAGCTGCGCTCTAATTTCGCATTGCCGAGATTTGTAAACGTCTTTAATTTTTTATTACTGCGTTATTTTCAGCAGATACTGTTTTTGTTTTTGCTTGGATATTCTACTTACCGATGACAATTAGTTGGCTTTCCGTGTTCGCTTTGATGCAATCCCCGCTGAACGTCTCAGCAGCAGGGATGTCGCGAACCGGTGGAGGTTCGAGTTCGACCAGGTTCGACTTTTTCGAACTTCTTGTGAAAAGGTCGACAAAGGTGCGACTCAGGTTCGACTGCGATGCGCATGCGCGACAGGCTGGCCAGTTGGCTTCGGATTGGAGGGTGATGGCTGAGGGATGAATTAAGGACAGCACTGATTGGTTATTTCAGTTAATACCGTACAAAAAATTAAGTTACTAACTTCTTCAGTGATTAGAATTAGTTTAATTTAATTGCAACTGTTCATAAAATTAAAATAACCCTTTGCATAACAAAAAAATTCTCCAAACCTAGACATGCTTCCATCAAGGTCTGGCCACACTGTCCACAAAGTCGAACCGGTCAAATCTTGTTAAAAGTTCGAAGGTTCGTGTCGAACCCCGACAGTTCGACCTAAAATTCCGGTTCGACAAAAGTTCGCGACACCCCTATCTTCGACAAGACGCACCGGAAGTCGAGACGCTGGTACGTCGTTCAACTCCGCAGTCAAGTCAATCCAAGAGCAAATCCAAGAGCGAGAGGCGGGGCGTACTAGAGTACTATATAGCTCCTTTGGAGCAGAGTAGCGCAGTCTAGAACGCCATCTCTCGGCGTCTAGCGGCGAACGCCCGGAGGTTCCAACTCCGATCACAAATGCATGGGGAACGTGAGAAAATCGTTGTTTCTTCAAAAAACCCATCTCCACTGCGTGCAAAAATCGTCTGGTTCAAAAGCTATTGCCCTGGAAATTGCCTTGTCAAAATTTTCACACTTTTCCGATATTATAAAAACTTGGATAAAGTGTTTAGTGCTTTACCAACTTTACGACAGACTAGTTTGAAAAAGTCTAAACTCGGCGTTTATTTTTTAATGAGCCGTGTTGCGTCGATCTCCATGTGTTCTCCCATAGGGCGGGCCGCCTCCTGGAACCCCGAGTACCATGTGACTCGCGCCGAACTGCTCTGTCGGCCATGTTGTCGGCAAAACACGCGGATCAAAGGATTGCGCTACTCTGCTCCGTTGGAGCTCGATAGTGCTCTATGGCGTACTTCTCCTCCGCGCAAGTCGAAAGAGCGGGAGTTCCACATGTGGAGAGGTTGTGACTCCGACTAAATTAAACCCTGCGGCGTAAATATTGCTAATTTTTTTTTCGCGGAAGATCTTTTTTGGCGACGTGCTTATCCCAATTAGGTTGTTTAAAAGAACTTTTTTTTCTCTCTTTGCAGTTACCCTTTTAAGTGTCTTTTTGGTAGCGAAAGCAAAAATTGTCAACCTTATCTTCTAGTCATTTCTCCAGTAGTCACGTGGTGCCTTCATTTTGAGCGGAAGAGAATCGTTCAACGTTTTCTTTTCAATATCTTTGACCTTGGATTCTCGATCGTATACGTGGTACTCTTTGCTTTTGCGCTAACCAGCCATTGACGGTTTTCTTCTATATCAACTACAAGCCAAACAAAAATATAAAAAAAAGCTTCGAAGCCTTGGCACGTATATTTTTGTTATCGTCCAAAACGATGGACTTATGATCACATAACACCATTCTAAACTAAGGTTTGAAAATGGCTAAAGAGCAAAAAAAAACAAAAAAAAACAAGATAACCCCAAAATGGTCCCCCCCCCCCCCCCAGTTCTAGCTAGATAAGAAGCTCCCTAGCGATCGGTGTCATCAAATACCACAGGAGGCTTGTTTTTGGCTGGCTGCTCCGAACGGAAATGTCGTTTCCCGGTCAGAGGAGGCCTCCGGAGACGCCGTGGGCAATGGCGTCTCATGTTTCGATCATCACGACGATGCGCCCGTTCGAATTGCCTTCGTCGTGTTATGGCGTCATCATTTCTACGCATTAACGAAGTATGTACTGCATTAAGACTTTGTCGAACAAGCAATCTTTTTTATGTGTACGTTTTTGTGTTTGTGCGTGTGTTTTGTTTAAGCCGCGTTTCCTAGTTTAATGCGTTAGTCGTTATTGAGTTGTAATTTAGCCGCACGACTGGCACGGCGAAATCGTCAATGATCTTGGTGAACACCGTGGCACCAGTGGTCAGTCTTTGTGGACGACGCAAACTTCACTGAAGCAAATACACACCCACACTGGTATTTATTTGGCGCAGCTTATGAAAACACGCGTCAGTAGAGAGGCATAACGATTTGAAAGGCGATTGTAACAAAAGCACTCCCGAAGTAAGTTTGTTCGTCGTGAGCGGGCTACGTATCGACGATCACAAAATGGTCAGAAATTGTCGCGAAAAATACGATCACCAGATTGAACAGCAGTTGAATATACGCATTTCGAGCATAGCGAGTGTCAGGATCTCACTGAGCAAACGATGACGAGCCGCTGTGTCCCCGAAAATGTAAAGATGTCTTTAAATGTGCGTCTGCACTGAAACTAAAAGTAATAATTTTATTTACGACACAAAAGAAATAATCACGAATTCTCGTTAGAGAAACAAAGAAACGTGCGAATATCTGTTTGACGGTATGGTAACAAAAGCCTTCGCGAGCTATTCTTGTTGGGTTCTTTTTGGGTTGTCGTCTTCTATGGCACCTCGAAGCGGGACCGGGGACATGGTTCTCAAAGGATCTCGTCCGCTGACGCCGGTGAGTTGTCCAAGACCCGTCGGACAATGCCGGTAAGGTGTCCAGCGTGTCTTGTTTCTGCCAAAGCCGCAGCAAAACAACAACAACAACAACAACAACAAACAACAACAAACAGCAAACAACAAACCAACAAACAGCAACAACAACAACAACCAACCAACAAACAAACAAACAAACAAACAAACAAACAACAACTACAACAACAACAGGAGGAGGAGGAGGCCCGTTGCTTTCTTTAGCTCGAAGCTCTCATTCTAGTAATTATGTGCCTCAATAGGCGCGCAAGAGGACTAACAGGACGTCGAGGAAGGCAATTCACTTTAATACAACATGTTATTGAGGGGAAGTATTGTTAACGCTATGCACTGTATTGGCGCAATAGAACAGAGTTCTTCTCTTTGACGTCCATTGCTTAATTGAGCGCCCATAGCCTAAAAAAGAAACGCGCTCCACAAGGTGTACGATAGGCGTTCATAAGGTTTGTGTTAATACTATTAAGAACGAACTGCGATAACGAGCGTTGTTGGTTAGGTTAGTTCATTTCCGCATATCCAACACTTCGCCAACTGACTGATGAACGGTGGCGGATATCCTGGTTGTAGAGGTCCTCATTTGGGCTCTGATGAAGTGCTCCATCTCGACAATCATTTCACTATAATCTTGGAAACGCTTACCACGAAGTGGGTTCTTCACGAGAGGGCGAAAGCAGACGTTTCTGGGTGCCAGGGCGAGTGAATAAACCAGGTTTGAGAGTTTTAGCTATTACATGCCAAACCAGCGAAGGGCGTCTGGCACGCCCCCGTGAAGGACTGAGGATTCATTTCGACCACCTGGGGTTCCTTAGATGTCCAACCGAAATATCGGGAAGCACTGCGCCTTTTCCGCAATAAGCATCCGTCCGACTTCGATCACCTCGGCTGGGATTCGAACCCGCCATCTGGGGATTCGTAGGCAGACGCTTTGGCTCGGAGCAACCGAGGCAGCTAGCGGGTAAATTCGGGGCAGAGCAGTCTTGTACATGTTAGTACAAAGAAAAATGTATTCGATTACAATTACAATTACTCTTAGGTAAAAAAGTATTCAATTATCTTACTTGATTACGTAAGAAGAAAATTAATTGAGATTTACTTGGAAAAAGCAGCCGTTATTTTTCCGATTACTTCATATTTTCAAAACGACAGATTTTTCTGCCGGTTTAAAGATGGGACTTCCGTACTGTCCATTATTGAATTGGAATCAGCGAATCCACAATCGATTCATCTTCTCCATACACCCATTCTGGTAGACCACCCTCCGCTCGGAGTCTTGGATCGAGGACTCGTTGGTGGGAAACACGGAGAAACAAACGGCGCCTTCAGGAAGAGAAAATGCTAAAGAGGAGCGCTTACGAGTACTTCCGAAAATAATCAGATTATTCTTGCGAAAACTTCCTAATAAAAGTAATCAAATGATTTTAAAATTACTCCAAAAAGGAATTGATTACAAGCAATTTGATTACTTGAAATGAGTACCGTCTACAAGTCTGGGGCCGAGGCAGCATTTCCTAGCGGCTAAAGCAGCCTCATGCGTCCCCGGTGCGTCGTGGTGTAGCGAACGCACTCCCTTGGTCAGCTTCCCACGCCCCTCCTCCTGTCTCCCGGATATTTTGTCCTGCGGCTGTTTGGCCCTTACAGACTTGTTATGTGACACACCATTGCTGTAAAAACAAAAAAACAAAAAAACACGTTAGTTATTATTTTTTTCTTTTTTGATGACGACTCCGGCCTCGCCTTTTTTTGCCGGTGTTGAATCCGCGTGCGTGCTTCCACTGTTCGTTTTGTTTCTTCGTCTTGGGGTCGTAAGAGTGTACACCCAACACCCATCCACGGATCAAGTGATCAAAGAAGTCGTCAGGGTTGGCTTGGCAAAGCTGCAACATTTCCGCTGCAAATTTCTTTCGGCGCTGTTTTTGCATGGACGTGAGCAGTCGGGGAATCCAGTGGGTGGGGACTTTCATCGTGGTTAAATTGGTTAAATCATTGAAAATGTGCAAATAATTGGACATTTTCAAATAAACATCTTGAACGTGCCGAACTACGGGAACTTGTCCCTCAACAGTATTTAAAAAATTTTTTTTTAGTTATTAGTAATTAGTATTCTGTGTTCTTGGAGTTTATTTTTGAGGAAAGTCGGAAGATGTTTTTCGCAATCCCCCCCCCCCCCCCCCGAAATTTCGAGTTTTTTGAAGTATTCATTTCTGACACTCAAAATGTTGAGTTTTCAGGGGTGTTTACCATTTCAGGATGTTCTACTTCAAATAGGGTCATGTTGGAGAGCAGCAATAAAGGACAGTGTAACTTCAGATACACTTTTATTAAGTAAATATTAAGAACATTTGTGCCAAAAACGAATGCTTGTTAGTTGCGAGTGCGCCAGTGATTATGTCAACTTGTTGGCCCTGTCTATTTTTTCGGGCGGCGGAGAAATGCTCCCCGGAGAAAACCTCACCGGAGAAAAGCTCACCGCAGAATTCTCCGATGTGAACGAAAGCTCACCTACGTCGAGCGTTCACTCAAGTGAAATACGTCCACTCAACTGAAGTATGCTGGAATGCCCTGTGCGCATGCGGTCATTCTGCACTTCATTAGAATAATTTCTTTTTAAAATATAAAAACATCCTGTAACACGTGAGGCGTTATCCGAAGAAAATAAAATGAATAATTTAAATTTTAATACAACGCTAATTTAAAAAAAAACAGCGGGAGAATTATAACCTGTAGAGGGCTACAGTTTGAGCAGTTTCAGGATATTTATTTATGACATGACCTTCTATGTAGTATACGGACGCCGCATTGCCAAATATCCACATTTCACCATTTGTTTTAGAAGCAGTGGTTTCACGTCTCACCTTATTCGAACAGAGAATAAAAATGTCGTATTTCCTCTATCTAAAGTCAATAAAGCAAAGAGGGCAATGTCTGCACGCAGAACCCGCACAACGCGCTTGTTTGTATCGAGTTCAGTCGTTGCACAAAGCGCTCCAAGAACTTTTTGACCCCGATTCGCAATATCTTACATCGATACGCTCGGGTTCTTTTTTTGTGTGTGTTTAGCTTTAACCTCGCCTGTCGGCCTGGCAAGCACGCATCGCTGGACTGTTTTTTGTCGTATGGTGGACCCTTACATTTTGCATACAATTTTGGGAACCAGCTGGCGACGGAGCGGAGTAGCATGATTTCGGTTTCGATCGAACAGCCGTTGTCTCCGCTCGCACGAAGAAGTGCGTGCAACTGCAAGCTTCCAAAGTTGCCCTCACATGCATGCGTACATGATTGCACGACAGAGGCACCAGCCGGGATGCTTGCAATCCATTGCTTTACGTTAGCTTGCTTTTGACGAAAATCTGGCACGTCGGGAACCAGTAAAACGTTGGCAAGCGGTTTTTTGGATTTGCTCGGCAATGCCTACAGCACTGTACACTTGTGGGATGTCTCTATGTCTCTTTGGAGACATTGAAAGTGGACATGCATTACTTGCCGAAGGCCAAGCGAGGCTTGCAGCAGCCTTGCAGAAAGTTCCGAAAAGACCCGCTAGTCGTACTGCCCCTTTTTCTTGTGTACTTTTTCGCATTGCACTGGAGTAGTTACATGTTTCATCAGTCGGAGACTGCTTTAATTTATTGTATTATATAACTAGTCAACTTTATGCTTTGATATTTACTAATAAGCTGGTCATTTTCAAATAAATTTAATATGTGCAGTTTGGTTTCATATTTATCAATAGTGGGTACATATATATGTATCATTTAACTGAAGCATTGCAACATCTGTCATGTCATTGGCATTTTAGTTAACATGTTGAAAGACTCCTAGGTGGTCAAACTTGACCATAATTTGTTTATTGTGGCGAGTGTGGCGAGCAAAGTTCCCTTCACTTGTCCGGCACTTAAAACAAATATTTTTATTTTTTCTAAGAATATCTGCTCCAAAAGCCACTTTTTGCTGTTCCGAAACACTGCTTTGGCTGCTCAAAAAGCCACGTCTACTGCTCCGAAACACTGTTATGGCTGCTCCAAAAGTCACTTTTGCTGCTCCAAAACACTGTTTTGGCTGCTCCGAAAGGTGCTCCAAAACGGCTTAGGCCAATCACATCACTGCAAGCGCCATAAACCGCTCAACACCTGATTTGTTTTTCTTCTTCATTTCAAGACAACACGACATGTCACTTCACATTAAAAATGAACTGCAAAACTTTTGCAGCACATATTAAAATGCTCGCATCTCGAGCATTTTAATAGGATGCCCAAAGATGCCCAGCCACTCCGGCTCGGGCTCATGGGTGGCAAACACACTTTCAACTTGTTTAATAAGTAAAAACAATAAAAAAATAGAAGCATACTTTGTTGTATTGGGGTCGACATGCCTGACGGCCATACGTGACCTCCAGATACTACAAAGGCTGAGAAGAAAAAAACATATTGTGGGGAATACCGTCATCGTTCTTCACGTTCAAAAAGAGGATGCCCGAGGGGAAAATACAACACTTTCTTCAGCGTACGTTTGAGCGCATTCCAGAAAAACATGGCATCTGGACAAATGATAAGAGCATGATCAACTGTCTCAGGTGCCTTACATAACACACCGTAAACAGTCCAAGGCACTTCGAGACCCCTTTCTTCCAGCCACACTTTAACGGGCAGAGTATTGGTATGTAACTTAAGAAATAATGTTCTCACCGACAGTGGTACAC
This sequence comes from Ixodes ricinus, assembly GCA_037355805.1. Taxonomy (NCBI): domain Eukaryota; kingdom Metazoa; phylum Arthropoda; class Arachnida; order Ixodida; family Ixodidae; genus Ixodes; species Ixodes ricinus. The sequence goes on along the minus strand of JAZHYW010031206.1, from coordinate 16,660 downwards.
ACATGTGCTTCACTCTAAAATACATCTTAACCGCCATCAAAAAAAAAAAATAAAGTTTGATAGATTTGCGTCGTGAACAAACTGACTGCCAAATCCCTTGTGTGCGCTCTCTTTCTCACTAAAGACCAGTGCTCGAAAGAAAAACGGGCAGACAAAAACTTCACTGCGCTTACGACTTAATTAAACATGAAGGAGATGCATACAAAGGGAGGGGGGACGGAAATTGTTGTCCGTCCCCCTTTCTATGTATCTTCCTTATGTTTAATTACTGTTACCAACATGCTCGCTTTCTACTTAGCTTACGACTTCTTTCTGAAAGCGAAATAGACTGGTCATTCCGCTTCCACAAGTAGAAGCGGGGAAAACGGTAAATGGGGTGTCACCTTGGTATGAATAGACACACGTATGCGCGTGTCTATTCAAACCAAGCTGACACCCCATTTACCGTTTTTTCTCGACACAGAAATGCACTGCCTATAACCATACCCCAATCGGCCGCGTCGAAGGGTAGACAGGAGCAGCGCAGTTGCTACTTTCGCCGCTGACTGTGGCAGCCATCCCATGACGCGCCCATCGCTCACTTCGCTGCCCCTATTTTAGCGCACTATACCAGTAATCGACGACGTAGGAAACATCGTCCATCACCAAAATAATAGCGGCATCATCTTGCAAGCAGAAAAGAAAGAAAGCATCTAATGTAGCTACGTCGCTTCTTTCGTCCTTTAAGGAAGCGACTAAAGAAACCTTAGATTACAGGAGCCAATCTAACGTAAGGTTGGCTCATGATTCGAAAGTGCACCTGCTTACGAAAGGAAAGGCGCTCAACTAAAGAAAGGAGCGTTCTTGAATTCGGGTGTTAACCCTCGAGTTCAAGGCAGGATCGGTGACCGAGTGTGTTGACGCACCGCTCGGAGCATGAGGAGCGAAAGCTCGCACTGTAGAACCCAGGGATCCCGGAGTAAAGTCCCTTGATCAAATTCACGCGTACAAGTACCGCCAGCCATTGTTGCGGAAACGCGCAAGACAGGTGCCACAAGCGGGTGCTTCGCCACCATTCGCTTCCGAAGGGCCGCTCGAGTCACGGGTTTCGTGGTCTGGCGCATTTGACGCCACTTTCAATACAAACGCAAACACATCGGGGGCTTTATTCCGGAGTCGATCCCCACGCCACCCCTTCCCGTTTCTATCTGGATGAACATCGTGCCGCAGTGATGTCCTATATACCACTACTGCATGGTGCACGTGAACAGCGTCTCGGTGAGGATTATGGCCCGGATCTCCCGGGGGGGGGGGGGCACGAGCCCCGATGCCCCCCCCCCCCCGCGAAATCAACGCCTATGCACGTGAAGATCCCAGGCTTACAGTCATACTGCAGTCCACTGGCTAAATTCCTTATCTACAGAAGAGAAAGACGCCCTCATGGGTTGACTAAAGCCGGGGTCACAGCTGCTTATGCATCATACAAAAGACAGTGTGCAAACACGAGTCACCGCAATATCCGCGGTTCGAATGCCGCGCGCTAAGTTTCTCCTTGAACTCACTGCCATGCGGCATTCGAAGCAGGGATCTCGCGGTGACTAGCATTTGAATCTGTATGCAGACAGTCATTTGTATGATGTATAAGCAATGTGACCCGGGCTTAACTTCTCGCTGTCTAAACATACACAAAACGCAATTACTTTTGCTTATAATTCTGAGACATGTGAGCCGTACCACTGCAGACAGTATGAGTCGAAACACCCGATCCGGTTCTCTGCGACTGCGGCCTCCACAAGCTTAATTGTCTCTTAAAATGTCAAATAGTCCGAAGTGGGACATCAACTTCACATGCAGTTCGGACCACAGCTCTCTCAAGAACTGGCAGGTATGTAAAGCTTGAAGCACTGTTTCAGCTCATATAGTCTGTGACCATATACACCAGTTGAGAAAAGCAATATACAGGTTACAGTGAGAGCGCAGGTGAGCTAATGTGTATACCATTTAGATTAATTACCCGAGACTGGGGAGGGAAACCTACAAACACCAACCAAATACTTCACTAGGGGAAACACATTCCACTCCGCTCATTTGGATTAGACAGAACACCTACAGCGCCGAATCCAGCCCTGACGGAGGGGTGGTCCGCGCCAGTCCACGTACAGTCGGCACGGAATGAAACGCGAACAGTGGGTGCATGGTTTCGCTAGATGCTGCACCACCTGAACCAGATGGGAGCTGCAAGAAGATGGCTCCTCCTTCGATGTGTTAGACTCTTGCTCAGTGCATCGAAACCTTCGGTGTTGCGTCTCTAGGGGACTCAGCGTGGGTTGAAAACCATGCGCTCCTTGTTCGCGTTTCATTCCGTGCCGACTGTACATGTGCACGTGGATGTTCGCGGCGGCCGCGGCGGTGTCGTCTCCGATTCCACCTAGAGCCCCTTCATGTTTCAAAAGTAGCGCAAGGTGCGTCGATGCACGAGGCACGTGCAACCCTTGGGAAGATCATGGCGGCACAGCGCAGCAAAGTATTTGGCTACAATTTGGCGCAACACTGAGCTAGATTTTAGACGCCATGTTCTTCCTAGAAGTGGCGCGCGGCACGTGTCTCGAGCATTTCCACAACAATGAATTTGGTATGTAGAACAACCATCATCATCATCATCAATTACCGCCCGATAGCCAAGACCTCCCCGACGATAGATGGCTCTCGCCAAGCCCAAGAAAACCTGTCCGCGCCGAGGCTGTTGTATTTTAGAGGATAGAGGTGCCTACATGTCTGTCTGTCTCAGGGTGAAGACATCCAGCTGTTTGCACTTTGAATGTGCCAGCGCGATGCTCTCGCGCACTCGGTGCCGTTGACTAGGGCGATAAAATGGCGTCTAAGCATTAGCCGGCTAGCGCGCTCGAGCTGAAGTGACACCGGTATTGCGTGACTCTTCAAAATGCATAAAGAAGCGATTGGGCGTGAAAATGGCTGAGATGTCACCACTCCGAATAGCAAAAGCGCGCGATGTTGTATGAAGGCCCTCTGATAGGGAGGAGAATGTACCTCCCCCTAGTAAAGTGTTTCTACCATGCCGTCGAAGAGAAAGAAGAAGCCCGGCAGGAGGACAAAGTCTCAGGAGCGACTGCGGTGCTGCCGTCTGCCCTTTAACGCGGCCGTTTGTTGAGACTTTGTCGTATAGAGTTATTCTTCGTCCTCCTGTCACCTTTTTCTTTCTCTTCCATGGTTGGTGTTTCTGGCTTTCTCGCGCAGTCTTGGACAGTTTTCTTTCCCACTTCCGGTGGCCGAATGGGCTAGCTCACGCCAGCTCGCAGCACGTGGAGCGAAAACTCGCGCTGCAGAACCCAGAGATTCTGGATTCAGTCCCCACCCCTGCCGCTTTTTGATCTGGATGAGCATCGTACCGGCGTGCGGTCGTGTATCACTACTGCGTGGTGCACGTTGAAGTCCCCAGGCTAGTGGTTGTAATGCACTGGCTAAGTCGCTCATCTACAGCTGAGAGACAAGTCGCCCGTTAAGGCAGACTAAGTTCAGGCTGTATAAACATACCCACATACCAATGTTTTTTTGTTTATTTTTACAGCGGAGCTGTTAACGTTAGTTTCCCTTCCCCAGTATCGTGTTTGCGGGCAAAGAAATGTCGACTCAAAACTCTAGACAGCTACCGCCATCTATAAGCGACAACCTTTCCAGCCCTTCCACTCTGGTTTTCACCAGAGTGGAAAGGCTGAATTTCTCTAGGCGTCTTCCTAGAAGTCGTCTTTGAGGTTGTCCGAGAGGTTGTCCTTGAGGTCGTCCTAGACGTTGTCCTCAAAGTCGTCCTTGAGGTTGTCCTACACGGCGACTATGTTGAAAATGAACTGGAGTATGTATTGTGGGTGGAGAGTTAAAACACAACCACCGACTCCGACGGTTGTCAGGCTCAAACTGCTGGGCGTGCCCCCCCCCCCCCCCCCTCGCACCTCGCGAGTTCCCCACGAGCCAAATTCCGCACACATCCTTGGGGAAGGAAGAGGAATCGGAGCACATTGCACTTCTTAAGCTTCTTGTTCCGCTGCTTTGTACCTCCTGTGAACGTCTCTAGCCGGGTCTCCCTCGCGGTAGTAGCCCTGCTGTCCAGCTGTCTATACCCTTCTAGCCCCTTTATAGCTATAGTAGCCCATTGTGTAACCAGTGTTGGGGCAAAGTACTATATCTAAAAAGTATACTTGAGGTGAAGTGCAAAGTAAACGAGAGACTACGTGCTTCAAGTAGTAAGTACACCGAGCGCATTGTACTTGAAGTAAAATACTATAAATAAAATGTGCTTTCAAACCATACAATTACTTTTTAACACAATCTTTCATGATGCCCTTCCGTTCCCCTCTTTAACTGGTATTCATTGTCCATGGGGTAATCGGGGTGCATCAGTTAGATAAAGTGGCCACAGAGTAGTTGCACTTGACCTCGCAAGCACCGTGAACTCTGCGAGTCTTCCCCGTCCTCCTTCCTCTCCCTCCGACTTCTGAATTTTGCGCCGCTTGAACTTGCTTACACCCGAGGAGGTTAAACGTACTTGGAGAGAGTCAGCCGCGTAGCTTTCGCGAGCAATCCTCTCGTGGAGGAATGTTCCCTTCTAATATTTTTAACCTCCTCGCTTGCGCTGACCGAGCGAGAAGTAGCAAAAGTTCGGAATGCTGCGGACAAGCCGCCCCAATAGAAACGGAGCGATGCACCGTCTGCTGCGTTCTTGATGAGAGTAGAATATTCCTCTCAGTCGTTCTTCAGAGTCGACAAAGCATAATTTTGTGATGCAAATTTAACAAGATCATATTTGGGAGTGCACTTTGAAATCGGGAGTTGTACATTGCTCAGAAGTACCAGGAAAAACTACTTTAAGTACAAGTACTACATACTCAAAGAATGTACTTTAAGTATAAAGAAGTTTTCTAAACCTATTTGAAAGGGTACTTTAAGTACGATTTACTTACAGTATTTTCTAACGCTGATAACTACAGGGCTTGGCGAGGGCCAGGCTTGTGCCTGACACGAAGATCGTGTTCCCTTGCACCACCAGGTAGCCAGGTAGTCCGGCGGCGCATGGTAGCCTGGTGGAATTGGCATGCTGCACTTGGGCTGTGCCAGGGTAGGGATCGGGTGGTAGCCTATGCCAGGTCGACATATCCCTTCGGCTGGCTGCCTGTCGACCAGCCGGCCAAGAACGGAGGCGGAGGACGATCCTCGTGGTCCGGTGATGGTATAATGACTGCCTGCGCAGCACTACAACGATAATGTCTCGTGGCGCCGACTTTGAGGCTTGATGTCCCGACTGCGTCCGGCAGTGCAGGAAAACGGCACCGTGGGCCCGGCAGCAAGATGTCCGTCGCTGACGTAACCTTGGCAGCAGTCATCGGTCAGGTGCACCCAAGATTCGTAAGCTTTAGATAGAGCCACGCTAGGCCACGTGGTGACGTCGTCACCGGCTTCGTCAGCACGCGTGCCGACGCTCGGTGGCCGGAAGGTGCGTGAGCCCAAGCACGCACCGAATTGCGGAGGTGGCGTCTGACAGTCAGTCATCTGAGTCCGAAGCGCTGACTGGTAGCTGTCTGGTACACGTCTTGTAGTCGGTGTCCTCTAGTGAAGCATCGTCGTCATCGTAGTCGTCGTGGTCGCTGCTGCCGTCCTCGGATTGGGTATCGAAGTAGCCTTCAGCAACGCGGTGCAGGTGACAAATCTCGGAATAGTTCGGCAGAGCATCGCGCGACGAGACAATCTCAGGTTCCAGGACCGTTATGGAGCAGTTGTTCTTGGGGCAAAGCGATGAGTAGGGCGGACCACACTTCGTCACTGATGTCTCCTCGCGGGGGTCTTGCCTTTGTGGTGGTAATTCATCAGCGTGCGTCTGAGAGTACTGGGAGCCCGCCCATTATCGTGATTGTGTCTTGCGGGAGATTGCCACAAGTGGTGAAAGGTCCGCCGGAGAGGGAAAAGGAGAGGTCGGCGTGACCGTGCCCACTGACAGCCTGGTGCCATAACTGCAGGTGAATGTGGATGCGAAGTATAATTATGTTGGAAGGAGAAGGGAGTATGTTTCTCAGACCTCCTCACTCGTGTCGCGTTAAATGAAGGGCTTCAAATTATTGAGGTTCATGGGTCTCGTTATTGGCCCCGTGTCGGAAAGTCGCAGTCAATATACCAGACGCGAAACTCGTTCCGTGACCCCTAAAGGCCCATCCCGTCGCTTGGCGAGTGAAGTTGGCGTTACTGAGGGGGTGAGTCCATCTGAGTGCCAAATCTCCCACAGCAAATTCGGCGTTCCTTCGACTTTTGTCATATTTCGTTATTTTTTTTTTCCGATCGGCCGAGTTCGTTGCTCCCCGGACCACTTGCACTGCATCCCGTATGTTCTCGCGGAGTAGCTTCGCAACACTTGAGTGCGATTGGTGCAGGCGACTCCTGGGGTAAGCGCAAGATTGTTTTCCATGGACCATGGGCACTCTAAGTTCCCGACCAAAATTCAAATGCGCGTTGACGGCAATGTGGAAAGTTAAAACACGACCACCTACTCCGACGGTGCTCAAGCTCGATCTGCCGCGCGTGTCTCGTTACTCTACTTTCTAAAACTTAAAAAAAATTTAATTTTAATTTTTTGTTGTGTTTTTAATTGCCCAGACATAAATTCCTTAGTCAAAAAATGCCGCTGTCCTCCACTTTTCTTTGACGTCGGTGCTCGTCAGATTTGACGTCACACGCCACCTGCCACTGGTTTTCTCCCGCGGCTCGTTGACCTCACTACCGCCGTCGCCTCGGCTGGAAGGCCAAAGAGGTCCGGCTTCGGGTGGATTTGGGAGATTCCTGCGTCGAAGCCTGCGTTTCGCTTCCCGCTGGGAAAGAGAAGGACACCTTCTTTTCATTCCCTTTCCCGTTTTCGGGACTTGAAAAACGAAGGAGGCCTTGAGCGATTGACCGACAGCCAACAGAGCGTGTGAGTGGCTCTCCGGACCCACGTGATGAGCAGATCAAAACGGCCGTGGAGGGCACGAACGAGATTTGACGGGGAGAACTTTCCCCTACGTCCGCGCCTATTTAGCGTAGGCGCGGACGTGTTTACCAAGAAGCGAGGTAGAATGTCCGATGCCAACTTCGAAATTCAGCTGTTGCTGAAGTACAACAGCGGAGTGTGCTTCGGGTAACGGAGGAACTTGTTCATAGCAACTATATGTACTTCGACATGTTGTGAATAAAATATATTCAAAGTTTCAATCTCGGCTGGTCTTAATTTCTGTGCTAATGAAGGAGGCCGGTTCTTCTGTTAAGTTCCGTGCCAACATGTTATAAATCAGCTTCATATATACTTCCGCGTTTTTTCTTGTAACTATTCGGGTGAAACCCTAAAAAAGAGAGGTTAATTAAGTTTCCGCATGGACATATTTTAGCTATGGCGCTTACGCACATATCAAACGTCGAAAGAGCAAATGTTTTAGTTCGTGAATAAAAAGTAACGCAACAGTAACGTGCGTTACTTTTTATCAGTAACGGTAACGGTAACGCGTTCCTTTTATTTTGAGGTAACGTAGGTCGGTAACGCGTTACTTTTATTTGCAAGTAACGAGTAACGTATTTACTACCTCGCGTGTCCCCCGCGAGCCATCTTTATTGTCTTCTTCAATTACCCGCAATATCTACATTTTCATTAAACTACATTTCATTACTTGTTTGTTCTACTCAGTTCATTGGAAGGAACTTGGCGACAACCTTTTTGGGGCAGCATCAAAAAGCTTGTGCCCAGTTACTGCCTTAATCTGTGCCAAGATTATGGGAAGAATTAAAAAAAAAAAGACAGAAAAAAGCAGCCCTCGTATTTATCTGATTATTGGAGGAGGGTGGACGTCTTTCAGCTGCCAGACTCTAGCGCGAAGGAACCATTTCCACAATAATAACTGCCAGCGGCGTACGTAAGAAGTTAGTTTCCTAGGCGATGGCCTCCGAGCCTCATTTGCTCGCGTGCCCTGGCCTTGGGCCTCCTCTTTCACCTGCTCTTTCACCTGTCCCCGTTTCTTCCGAGGCACGTGCGATCTTCCAAAACGAGGTGGGGCAGTGCTCGCGCCCGAGCACAACTCGTCTTGCTAAAGGTCAATTGCCAAAGTGGACACAGAGCAGGGGCAGATTGATGGGTCAGGTTTGGGGGGACGAGGGCGGGGGCAGTGGGAATTTGACTGAGGGAGTCTGCAAAGAGAGGTTACGTCACGGACGAAACGTACATTATTTTCCCGTTGCATTTAGCGGGATAGACTTTTCTGCTAAATGTAGCGGGCAATTTAATCCCACTAGACGGAGACAGATTCTCTTGGAATCGCCCCAATGGAAAGATTTTGAATAATCACACGGAGTTGCTTTCACCGCCGTGACGTGGCCGGCTAGATCACTCATGGATCATAACGCGTAACGTGTAAAGTCGGCTTGCAATCTTATAGATTTGTGCGGCTGCTTTGTTCCACACCTAAGGATAGCATATCGCCGGCGCTCTGATAAGAAATATAATTGTAATAAATTAACACTGAAAAAAGGTGCAAATAGTTAGGAGGATAAATATATACGCAGGATTATGACATTCAAATCACGTTTAAAGAAAATCGGACCCTTGAAATAAAAACATATATAGCTTTAAATATTAAATGTGACCGCTCGGATATTTACTAGTTTGCAGTTTCATTTTTAAAAACCTGCACTTACTAATTTAGTAATTGAAAATTTTCACACTACCAATAGCGAAAGAGGAGCGAGCTCAGATGCGAGTTTGTGAAGCTTAAATGTAGCATAAATGACACACACACACACACACACACCGTCCCAGAGACTGACTGCCTGACTGTGTGTGTGTGTGTGTGTGTGTGTGTGTGTGTGTGTGTGTGTGTGTGTGTGTGTGTGTGTGTGTGTGTGTGTGTGTGTGTGTGTGTGTGTGTGTGTGTGTGTCTGTGTGTGTGTCTGTGTGTGTGTGTGTCCTTCATAAGCGACCCTTCTTTTCCTTCCGTAATCTAAAGTTTTAGTTGCGTTTATCAATAATGGCAAAGTAGTTCATTGTAGCTGGGGGCAACTTTAGATAGCTTCAAACAGCTCATCCATGCCGGGACAGTTTTTGGCTTACTATCAGCCGTAGTATATCTTTCATACTTTTATCTTGTCAGTGTATAGTTTCAGATTCCAAACGGCGACTGTACACATTTAAAAAACGCAGGTACTTGAGTTGTGCGGTGTGACAGATAGATTCCAAGGAGAAAAATGATTTGATTGCAAGAAAAACGCAAAAAGGCCAAATGATTTTATGAGGGCTTCCTGGTTCTAGACGTTATTACCTGATCAAAATGCCTTGACACTTGGGATGTTTTCCCCGTTTGCGCACTCTTAACAACGTACAATAGTTGAGAATGCAGATACCGTTGCATCATCGCGTGCTATACCCTTCGTTGATGTATTTCGCATCTGCTGAACGGCTAAAATTGTTTCTCCTCGGTAAGAAGGTCGAATCTGAATATCTTACTTCGGCTCTGCGCAGATCCATATTGCTGACCTAGTGATTGCCGTTTTACCAAAAACGAGGCATTTTTTCCTAGCGAAGAACTGGCGTACGCCTTTTTTCTTTTTCACAAAAAGTGTAGTCTTTGGCGGCAAGAGCCAATGATATAAGCGCGAACTGCAGGCTGCCTTGACTACACCTGGCACTACGAGAGCACTTACCAACCTTTCGCGCATGCTCTGCAGTTGAAGGGACTATGAAAATATATTGGGTTCCAATTTTACTAGCTGCATAAATGAAAGGTCGCGCAGCAGAACCCATGGATCAATCCCCACCCCTGCCCGTTTCGATCTGGATGAGCATCGCACCTGCCGTGTGGTCGTGTATCACTACTTCGTGATGCACGTTAAGACCCTAGGCTAGCGGTGGTGCTGCACTGGCTCTCATCTACAGCTGAGACACCAGACACCCATCGGGGCTGACGAACTTCCGGCTGTCGAAACACGCACACAGCACATTCACTAGCATCATATTACGAGTGAGGCACAAGGAGAGTAGCACTGAGGGAAAGGAGCGAAGCAGGTGATTGTCGCAGTGTATGATTTCCCTTGTTGCTAGCCCCCTCGGAGATTGACACAACGGTTCAACAAAACACGTAGCCATTCATTGACTGCTCAATGCCGCGCGCCGCGACCCGAAAATTCGGCAGAGACTTTTGAGACGGCTTACGGGTAGGAATGCGAAATCATTCCTACACGCGGCGCATTGCTACAAGCAGCGTGCCACGTCTTCCTTTTTCAGACGGCGCTCCGGCGTCCTCCCTTCCAAGTTCCATACCTCCCACGTTGACGCACCGCCCCGTTTGGCCTTTGAACACCGTTCAACACGGAATCTGGTACATGACTCCACTGATACATGGGACATAGGGCCTACGGTGTCCCCACTCTGTTTTGTGCATCCAGCTCGATCGAAGGCCGCGCATAAACGGGACACCTTACTTTAAAAAAAAATAAAACAATCGGGGTTTAAAAAACAAAACAAAACAAAAGAAACCTGAAGAAAAAGAAAAAAAAACGCGGGAAACTGACTTTTAACTGCGGGGTGTAAATAAGTTTAATTTTCCCGTTGTTCTCTCGGTAGGAAAATAAATATATGCGTTCGATTAGAAACTCGCTGAGAATCATCGAAAACCTCTATATCGGTCAATTTGAGAAACACGGAAGCGCGTAGTGAACCTCGTGGCGCGCAAAAGTTTGTTCGTGGTATAGAGACGGATGGTTGGTGGAGGGAATATAGCGGATAGGAAATGGAAATTCTCGGGGTTGCGTCGAAGTTGGGTGCATTTTCATGAGCCAGAAATACGAATCACGCGCTCCAAATCTTCCCAAAGGTTGCCTGTGGACGGTTTGTTTTACCATGCCTATTGAGTTTCTACTTGGAACTGTCTGTTTATTTTCACTAGTTTAAAAGGTAACTATCCAAATCTAATTGAAACCTTTCCCATGCGCAACGGTCTTCGATAAATAGACTGATTCGCAATGACCAGTACGGTACCGAACTGATTTCTTTTCAAATCGGGATTTTACACGGAACCTTTGAGCGATGTCCAGGAAAGCTCTCGGTACTAGCCTGCTAGGTGTACCACCGTTGGCGACACCCTATAAGACTAGAAAATGATGGGGACAATCTTGTCGACCCACTCGAGTCGTAAATATGAAGCAAAAAGGATGGCTTGGACACCAGTTTGCACCGAAGTCCTTTTAGGAAGCATAAGCTAGCTAACAGTGTGTTCAGAATAAATTAAAAAAAAAATCACACGGTCTTTTATCTAATCCCTCAGACGACTTGAAGGCGAAAGCCCAAGCGCCGATGTAAACGTGATAGCGAACCTCCGAAGACAGCGCACTCTCTGACGACGCACTTTTGGCGGTATCATTGGTCCTCGTTTTGGTACCTTTCGTGTCACCGACGTGTTTTCGTACTTTTCGTGTCGCCGTCGTGTTTTCGCTCAAGGACTTTCAAGGTCTACTGAATGATTAAACATATAAGGCTTTCGCCTTAAAATATATCTGCTGGCTCTTTTTTTGATGCTGGGAACGTTTTGCAGCAATCACTGGATGTGTCTACGCAGTCGAGGTGTGGTTGTAGAATCATTCGACGTGCGATAAAAAAGATAGTGGTGCGTGGGGCGAACATTTTAACGCGAAATCGTGTAGGAGTTTGTGTCGCAGAAAAGCCGGCATCGGTGGCGTGGCAGAAAAGCCGGCGTCGGTGGCGTGACGCGCAAATCCTGATTGGTCGATATGGCGATGCGAACGGGGCCCGATACGCTATCGCGTTCCATTCTTAAAACACCCTAAAAAAAGTTAAACGTTTTTTTTTAACAATTTGGTTGGGACACGCGTGTCAAAAATAAATTTTACGCGAAAAAAAATGTTTAGAGAATTATTGAAGGTGCGAGACGCGATGTGGTCGGCAGTCACTGCCTTTCCACTTGTTTTCTCTCTCGGCATTTCGGGCGCGTGGAGGAGAGGTGGAGGGCTTCACCTTCACGACCGAGATGGTCATTCCGGAATGACCTGTGACGTCATGGACTTCGCGCGCGGAATTTCAAATATATCTCTCGCCGTTAATATCTCTGTAAAAAATGTTTTCGCGTAAAATTTATTTTTTGACACGCGTGTCCCAACCAGACTGTTTAATTTTTTTTTTCAGGGGTTCTTTAAAAACGAAGTTTAAGCGTCCTCCAGGTTTTTGCCTTTCTGTGTGAAGAGGAAAGAACAACTGTAATGAACAATAACTATTTAATTTTCGCGTTCGATTAACGTTTACACCAGAGCAGCGTCCTTTTCTTGGTCTCCAAGATGCCCTAACTTCCCGATAATTTTCGCAATCGCGAAACACTTGAAATTCGGAAATTGTTAGCAGGTTTTACCACATTAAACGCACAAAGGACATTCGAAAACTCGGCACTTTTTTTAACATCCTCTGGATATACGGATCTCGTTGAAACAGCGCGACATTCGAATGTCTCCAGGCCTTATGCGCCGAGATACTTATGGGCGGAGCTGAACGGAAAGGACGTGCTTCATGTCGGCTCCGTCAATTTTCGCAAATTAGTGCGGCGCCGTGATAATTTATGCAAGTTTGCTGACCTCAGCGTCTTCGTGAAGTTCTGTGGATCACGGGGAAGTGAAGTTTGTCCCGGTGAGTCGAGTTTTTGCGATTTTTCTGGACTTTATCTGTATTGAACCCACGAGAGGCGTTAAGCCTAACGACGTCCTTGGAAGAAGCTCGGTCGCCGGCGTCAATGGCGTCGGCGGCTAAGCCTAACGGCGCCGGCGAGGTGGTCGGCATGGATGACGAGACGGTGGAGGACGGACAGGACGGATGGATCCGGGTAGGAAGACGCGGAACGAAGACGGCACGACCGGCGGAAGCAAGAAGTTTCGGCAAAGTTGTCGACCGTGTGATTCGAGCGAGTCGCATGCCCCGTTTTGGAGTACGAGGGGACACCAAGATCATTGTTAGGCCCCGCGGGGCTTGGATTTAAGAAGGGTCTCAGAAGTAGCTCTGGCAGCGGCTGTCAAGAACGCGGCCGGTGTAGAGCTCCCAGCGGCAAGTGAAGACCTGGTGTGTATCAACGGCACCCAGAACGTGATTGTAATAAGCTGCTCGTGTAAGGAGCGCGCAAGGAAGTACGTCGGAATCACGGCCCTGAAGATGGGTGATACCCTGCACGAGGCACGGGCGTACGCGACAGTCCCCGAAGGATGTGCAAAGGGGGTAATCCGCGGGATACCCTTGACGCACACGAGGAAGCAGATCGAAGAGGCGCTGCTTGGTCCCAGGAATCCGTCCCTTATCGCGGCGGAGCGCATCGGTTCATCTGGTGCTGTGATTGTGGTGTTCGAGGGGAGGTGGTCCCATCTCGCGTGGTCTTCGATAGCGTTGTGCTGCGGTGCACCTTATACCGAAAGCACTACGAGGTATGCCGAATCTGCGGGAAAGTCGGGCACCGGGCGGACGTCTGCCCGACCCCAAGCGCTCGTCGATGCCTGGGATGCGGCAAAGACCCAACGCCCGGACATGAGTGTATGGCCAAGTGTAAGCTGTGTGGTGGTCCGCACGAGACTGGGGACAGAAGGTGTAAGAACAAATTTCGTGAACCTTACATTGTTCGTAGTAGGAAAAGGGAAAGGAGCCAGATCGGGGCACGTGCGCGTAGCCCCTCGATCCCTCGGTTTACTGGTGGCGATTTCCCCGCCGTAGGTAGGGGGCGCTCAAGCTCCGTGGAGTCGCGTACCTCGCGGAGCCGCAGCCGTAGCACAGGCCGCCAGGTGTCGTGGGCTCAGGTTGCTGCAAAAAGCCCTCTACTGGGCAGGGTAGTAAGGATAATGAACTAATGGAGAAGATGAAAGTCATGGAAAGGGAACGGCAAGAGCTGATTCAGACAAACAAAGAGTTAAAAGCAATGGTCGAGGCGCTAACGCGTAAGGTAGACCAGATGGAAATATCGTCTGACGCGAGCGATAATAGCCCGCCTATGAAGCGTAAGGTCGTGGGGGATAAGGCCATAGCCGTCGGAATCGCGGCAGGAAAAGAGCAGGTGCAAGGCCAGGTAGACTGGGAAAGAAGGTTCGGGGTTTTGGAGCAGAGTATGGCCCAGATAATGTCTAAATTGGAACACGTCTGCAGGTGTGTGGACGGTATCAGAAGCAGGGTCGAAAAGCTTGAAAACAGGAATGGATAGTTTGCTCATATGGACTTGGAATTGTAATGGATATGGAAACAAGAAGGCCAGGTTGCAACAATTTCTCAGGAGTAGGCATCGCAAACCAGACGTTATCTTGATGCAGGAAACTGTGATTGAATGTGTAACCCTACCGGGATATGTGGCATACAGGGCGCAGGGGGGCCCCTGGTAGAGTCAGGGGAGTTTGTACGTTTGTAAGAAGAAAGTGGCCGGTGTTAGTACACTGTATGGATGGGGATGAGAATGTAGAAAGAATCGCAGTAGAGGTCCTCGTGGGCAGGGTGGGAGTGTGCGTATGCAACATTTACAGTAACCCCCACTTTAGACGGCAAAGGTTCAGTAACATTCTGCACGGTGCGGTCCACTGGGCAGACGGGAGAAGCTTAGTGGTGGCCGGGGACTTTAACGCTAGTCATGAAACTCTAGGACATGGCCACAACACTAGAAAAGCTTTGAACCTTTTCTCAGACGCGGAGGAAGTGGGGTTAATGCTGGTTACGGATCCTGGCCTGCCCACACGGGCTGCGCGGCATTTTGCTGATAGGGATACAACTCCTGACCTGGTCTACGTCAATGACGCTAGGATCTCATGGGAAAACCTAATGGAAGATCTCGGCAGCGATCACCGGGTAGTGGAGATTGAGGTACCATTGAGGGAGAAACCGCGGCAGTGGAGAGTAAAGGGCCTGGTCAATTGGGACCTTTTCAGGGCTTTATGCCCAAGCGGCCCCATTGAGAACGTTGAAGCGTGGTCGAGGGAACTGACGAATACGGTTGAAAGCGCGAGAAGGGAAGTGAACCTTGATGAGGCAATAAATAATGCAGTAGGGGGCATAGTAGATAGCCGACTGATATCTTTATTAGAGGCACAGGATTCTATCAGGATGAGGTGGAGGGCAACTGGTAGGCGCAACAGAGCCCTGCGCAAAAGATTGGCTCAGCTTAATGGGGAAATCAGGAAGCATTGCGAAGCGCTGTCCCGTCAGCAGTGGGACGACGTGTGCGCGCGAGCGGAGGGCAGCCTACATTGTGGAGACACATGGCAACTACTTAGACACTTATTGAACGAGGACTCGACCAAGGCGGCAAAGGGCCGCAAGCTTAAGGAAGTGGTCGGCAGATCTGTAAGGGATCTGGGGGTACAAAAGGTCAAAGATTGGCTTAAGAACAAATTTCTGGGCAAAGGTGAGAAAACTTGTAGAGTACGGTACGAAGGGCCAGAGAATCCAGAGTTGGACAAACCATTCGAGATGTGGGAGCTTAGGGCGGCACTAACTAAAGCTAACCGTCGCTCAGCTCCGGGATTGGACGGGATTAGTAATTCGGTCTTGTCAAATCTATCAGATGAGGGACTAGAGAAACTATTAGACCTGTACAACAAGGTGTGGGAAGAGGGAGCCCTCCCTGAGCCCTGGAGGGTAGCAAAGCTGGTGCTAATACCCAAGCACAACAAGCCGCCGGACCTGGAACACCTCAGGCCAATTTCCATCACCTCGTGTGTATGTAAACTCCTTGAACATATGATCCTAAGGAGATGGCAAGCGTTCTTGGAAAGCAAAGGGTACTTTCCGAGCTCAATGATCGGCTTCCGCGAGGGTCTGGGTGCACAAGATGCCATGCTCATCATAAAACACGAGGTGGTGGAAAGCAAGAAGCCCGGGGTGATTCTAGGTCTGGATCTAAAAAGTGCGTTCGATCGAGTAACCCATGAAGCCATCCTAACCGGAGTTAGCAAGGCGGGGCTAGGGAATAGAAGTTTTGCCTTCGTAAAGGATTTCCTGTCTAACAGGAGAGCTAAATTGGTGGCCGGGGATCTGGAGGTAGGCGAAGGGAACCTGGGTAATGCTGGCACACCACAGGGTTCAGTGATATCTCCTGTGTTGTTCAACATAGTGATGGTGGATGCAGTACGTGCTCTACGTCGGGAAGGAATACCACATGTAGTATACGCCGATGACATTACTATGTGGTGTCTAGACAAACGACGCGAGGTTGTGAGAGGGACCCTGCAAAGAGGTATCGAACTGGTGGAAGAAAACTTAGAGGGAACGGGACTGGTGTGTGCACCAGAAAAATCTGAGTACTTAATGTGTCAACAACATCGAAGCTCGTGGAAAGAAGTATTACTGTACGCGGACGGAGGGTTGATACCGAAAGTGCCTACGCTTCGGGTGCTGGGTTTGGTGTTACAAGAAAAGGCGGGCAACTCCGCCATGCTAGACAGGCTGAGGGCAAAGGTCCTGGCAGCCATGCGATTAATACAGAGGGTCTCCAGTAGGAGACGAGGCATCAGAGAAGAGGGAGTGTTGAGGCTAGTCCAGGCTTTTGCCCTCAGCCATATCATGTATGTAGGGCCATATCTCAAATGGTGGAAGGCCGAGCTAAACAAGCTGGATGCGATGGTGCGGAAAGCTTGCAGAGCCGGTTTG